>VMDO01022576.1:0-33240 GCA_007922755.1 Pedetes capensis | reverse complement strand
AAAAAAAAAAAAAAAAAAAAAAAAAGAATTGACCAGAATATTTTCTTCAGGTTTTGTTGGAGAAATAATTTTCATTGACATAAGTTGACTATATTTTGAACAAAAGGAGACATGACAACATACAAAAAGATGCAGATGTTAATAATCCCTTTCCCCCTAACACACTCCCTCTCTCTCTCTCTCTCTCTCTCTCTCTCTCTCTCTGGTATTAGTTTTAGTATTAGTCATCAGAATGAAAGACTTCAAGACAAAATTTAATACAATTAAGATAGGACTGAAAAGGCAATTGATGAAAGTCACCTTTCTTTTAAGTCTCTCTTAGAAACTTTTCCCCATATTTTGCATTTACTTTTAAAGTTTTCAGGGCACACTTAATATTTCTGAAGATGGCTCTGGCTAATGCTCCCAGCTCTTCTATGAGGGGGTCACTTTATTCTAACAGAGCATTACAATGACAACTCACTGCTTTAACTCAGCATTGTATAACAAATTATTAGATCAATAAAACAGCTCCATGAATGGAAAATAGAACTATAAAGACTTTTAATACAGTAAGTTTGAGTTCAGCACCATGGCATAAATACTCCAAGAAATGAAAAGAATAGATTCTAATTATTTAAAAACAGAAATATTAGTAAATGTTAAAGCAAGCATTTCACTGAATCACTACATTACATGCAAGTATTTTACATATAATGTGTTTAAGCAGAAGCATATATTTTCATAATATGTGATTGTGTAAAAAATACAATAACATTAAAATTGGAGTAAAATCTCCCTGAAACTATAAGCACTATTACTTCTGATTAAGCAAATTAGATTTTGCTTTAAAAACTTTTTCGTGTGTGTGTGTGTGTGTGTGTGTGTGTGTGTGTGTGTGTGTGTTGATCATTTAAATCTCTTATAATAGTAAGACTGAGGGGAAGAAGCAATATTTCTTCATTTATGCATAATCTTATTTGAAAAAAATTAAAGGACATTGTTTAGAATGTTGCTTACAAAATCACAAGCCACCATCAATTAATAGCATGTGAGAAGGGAATAAGTAAAACAAAGAATGAGCATACTGGACAGTATAAATCTAAATGAAATGTTACATAAAAGATGATAATTGGCTTTTTCTCAAACATAATGGAAAACAGAAATAAAAAGGATTTGTTTCAAACTCTAGTATGAAGGATATAGATTGGATTCAAGAAATAGCTTTCTGACAGTGAATTGAAATAGGTCACTATCTTATTTGAAGATATTTAGAAAAAGAATAGAATCTTATCACTCTATGCTCTTTGAGGTTTGACCCTACCAAGGAGGTGGTTTGATGATCTAAGACCCTCCCTTCTGGCCCTATAATTACCTAATTCCATGGAGAACATTGTCTCTCCCATCCCTTAAAGAGACAGTCTGGGAAAAAAAAGATAGCAGGAAAATGAGATTAAAAAGCAGATCTTCATTTCTGTATTTGTCAAATTGTTCACTGGGAGTTATGATTATTTTAAAATTATATTTGGGATTATAAAATTATACAGTTTAAAACAGATAAGATTAGTACTATATTTAATTTTTTCCCTATATCATGAAAGAAACAAATATAATAATAATTACATAGGCACCCTAAAAATAGATTATTTAGAAACTATGTTATACTACACTTCATTTTGTAGAAGAGATTATCACCATTATATTTTTTCTATATAATTTCTCTTTATTCATATTTTATAACAGCTGAAACTAGAGGTTAAGTTTCTAAACAATTATCTAAAACCAAATAGTTCCTCAGGGAAGAATATATATTTTACCTGATTTGTTAGACACCCAAATAATTGCTTCTGAAGACACATGGCTTCTATTTCCTACCACAATAGTTAATGGAATCTGCCACAGGTAACTGCAAAATAAAAGAGAAGTTTTAAGAATAAAAATAGCTGTATCAACATAAAAACAAAACATTTGTTATTCACCTTCTGTATGATTTTTATTATTCTCTTCATGAAAGCTAAATCAAACAAATCCAGTCATAAAAGTAAAGAATAACTCAAAAGTCAAATTTATTCTTTTAATGCCACTAAAAAGACTTAGCACCTTATTGTTTTAATTTTAGTGCAAAAAAACCTGCCAACAATTTGTCTTGTAAAAAATAGACTTGCATTTTTGAAATAAAAAGGAACTAAAATCTATAAATCTGAGCCAAACTATATATTGATTAAAGTCTAAAAATAACTCCTTTCTGCCTTTTTCTGTATTAGATTAATATACATTTCAGTGGTTTCATGCATTTGCATTTCAACATTCTCTTTATTTATTGTCTAACAATTCTGAGAGACACTATTAACACATTTTACAGAAAGATTTATATGGACACCTAAAGGTACTCAACAAAGAACAAAGGAAGAGTAAAGCTGATCAGACTTCCCTAAATTCTAGATTAATACAGAGAATACTGTGGGACACATTTAATGCTCTGTTTTCTGAAATGGAATTTCCACAGTAACATGTCAATGTCCGTACCAACATGCAAGGTCAGTCATGAATCTCAGCTATTAAAAAGAAGTATTTTATTTCATTTACTCTTTTATAGGATTAAAAACTGAGGCCTAGACTTGTACATAAAGTAATATCAATTTAATCTAAAATGAGTAGCCAGGCATGTTAAATGGTTTTACATAAATGCAATGACTATACTTTGTGTCCTTCCTCAAAACATAGCCATATTATTTTGATCTCTCATTGTACCATCAGCAACAGGGATAGTAATAATTATACTTTAGGGAAATATTTTTATTAGAAATATAAGATACTATGCAAGCTCAGTAACCATGAGAGTGAATGATGAATATTTAGGTGATCATGTTTGGTTTAATAAACTGTACAATGAGCATGTCTTTTGGGAGATGGGAGAGAAGTATGTCTCCATTGAATCTATCATGTGTAATTTGATTATTTCATCATTTCATATTTTCATTTATGATAAACAGAACTCAGTGATACTGGAGTCCAAATGCAAGACTGGAAGAAATTTAAAAGTTTATACCAATACTATCTCCACAAGAGAAAGTCAAAATAATATGTTTATAATTCTAAATCTTAAACTGCATACTATACTTAATGAGAAATATTTTTGAGTGCCAACTATTTGGAAACACAATATACAATACTCCACTCAGCTGGTCAGGAAATAAATAACTAAATAATAGGCAAATCTGCAGATATTCTTAGGTAGTTAGTGGAAAACCACTCATGAAAGCTGTTTAATAAATATTTCCTAGCTTTTAGCATAAAATTGAGAACATATCACAAATATTTAATGGTGGATTTTCTGTGAGGAAGACACGAGGAATTGATACATTTCTTTAATAGCTATACTCCAAAAACAATGAATCTCTTTGGTTAATTAGAATAATTAGACAACAATGCCTACACTCTAAGTCTGATTCTCAAGTTAAATTATAGCCTCATTTAGAAAAGCCTGGAAATAGAAGGCATTTCATAAATTGTTGAATGTGGTTGAATGGACTTAAAGTAAACTAAGGATCAAAAGAGGGACAATGTCGGTTTATAAGTAAGAAAGATTAACTTCACGTACATGATTTTTCAGCATATTTTTTACATTGAGTTGGATGAACTATGTGAAGTCAAATAAGTGCCAATTAAAGAGCAAGGAATATACAAAATTGAGGCTATTTTTAAAATCCTAGAGGAAAAATAAGTTTTTTTTTGGCACAAAATAAAAAAATATTTATGAAACATTGTTTGCCCCTAATATAAACAAGCATAATTTTTGCATGTATTTGAATTGTATTCTTCTAATAACTAAATATTATGATAAAAATTAATATCAGAGTTTTATTAAAAGTCTCTAAAAATATAGGAAGATGTGATTCATATTTACTCTAAGCATGTTACTTAGAGTCAATACTATAGTCATACAAAAAATTTTCTAAGTGGCAGTTTGAACACAGTTGTTCAGATGCAGATAAGTTAACTATTACAAGAATTTGCGTTACAAACATTGGGGAGTTTTCTCAAACACTTAAAATAGACTTCTTTATTTTCCCTAAGAATGTTTTTGCACTCTTTTCTATGTATGCATGCAAACACACATAGAATCTAGATATTGTTACAAAAAAAATTAAAAGTTACAAATTGCCAATTATGCCTGAATTTGTATTCATGGCTGAATTCCTGTATTTTGTTGCTATCATGTTATTTTCTATAATTTTCAAAATAGCATGCATTTGTCATTTCATAAATTACATTTTAAAATCAAAGAAAACATGACAATTGTTTTCCTGCTTTGTTAAAAGAAAATACTAGACACAGTTAACCAAAGAGCTCTATATGATATGTGGTAAAGAAATCTAAGACTGCAATGAGTTAGTTTAAAAAGAAACTAGAAAAAGGAACTTATGAAGTTAGATTGTGTTCTAACTGCTTAAGTTTAACTGAAATTTTAGCCATCTTCTTTTAAGCTTTTTTAAAAATTAAAAATGCATGTCAAAAGACTCCCAAGATTTTTCTTTAATAGCCTGTGGGACTATCTGCCTCCATGAGTAGTTTGCCTTGTTATTGTAAAGCAACATTTATTCTAATTAAAGTAGAAAAGAATAGGAACATGTTTTAGCTGGGAGGAGAAATATTTTTTTAAAATAGTATCAATATTAATGAAGAATTAGTATAGACTGTGAAGAACTATTTAGAGATTGCTGCCATCAGCTCAGCAGGAGTGGGAAAATGTTACTGTGGAAGCAAATATGATTCTCTGTAGCATGGAGCTCAGGGAATTTCCTCAGTGTATAAGGAGACATTAGGTAACATTGCAATATGCAAACTTTGTATTTTGAAAAGGACACGAATTCACAACTTCCAAAGTACTAAAATTCTAACACAAATTTTATACTGTTACACATCAACTATGAAACTATTTATATAAAGATCTTTCCTTTCTATGCTGTAATATAACTATTATATGTGAAAAATATAATTACTATTTACATTAAAATATTTTAGGCTTTTTGTAGTAGTGTTCCAGTGTCCCATACAAAAATGAAAACAAAGAATTGATTATCCCGGCTGAGAAAATATCCACAATTTACAGGATCTGGGACATATCCAACTGTTTATTCTGTGTAATAAAGCGCTAAGAAGGCTATATACAAAGGCCAGATAGAATCAGTATTGAAACTTTAACCAGAATGTCACAGTGAATTGAATGATCAATAATATAAAATTGGAACACTATATTTTCAATTACAAGCTTTATTATTTAAAAAAAAATAGAAAATCATTTGTGAGACTAATGGGATACCTTGAATTACCTTTCTCTTAATATTTTATGCGCCAAATTCTCAAGGTTCAAAATCACTCAGATGAATTAATAATTCCAGCAAATACAAAGCTCTCTAAAGCTATGTTACACATGCTTATATAGCCCGGGAGAAATTTTCTTTTAAACAGTGAGACTCATGGCTGGTACATCTGATGTACATTCTAGGTTGACAACGTATTTTTGCTCAAAATTTGTTCTGTCATCTGTGTGTCCTTTATGTTTTTCTGCATCAGTGATGCTTGTGTCAGACTGAGCATTCTCTGAGGCCTGGCCTGACTGTAACTTTGCCACAGTCAAGTAGTTTTTATGTACTTCCTGGCAAGGCCAAGGTTGATTCCTGAGCATGTTTAGCCTAGGGCCAGACGATGAATGATTAGAAGCAGCACTTGCCAGCTGCGGGGAATCCAGGCTGGGTAGAGCAGCACTGACAGTTCACACCCTGAAGGCCACGATAGTGTGGCAGAGTATTATGGTTTTCCACAATCCAAACAGCTAGGTGGCAAAGCACAGTGCATTAAAGGTCAATACATATGCTGAGAGGAAAATGGTTAGACACTATTTCCCTAAGTTAGATTCCAAATATAACCACCAGAAAACATGAATGAATTTCTCAATCACTTCTCTGTACACTCAAAATTGGAACTATCCGACTTGGGAATGATTTCATCTTAGAAATGACAGAGTAAACTGTGTTCTCCAGATCGCCTGGACTCTGCTGGTTAATAAAGTCAGACTCCTAATTTTCCAAGTCAATGGGAGACAGTATGAATAACAAATCTCAATATGTTTTACTCATTAATTTCAATCTCTTTCTCTTTCTCTCTCTCCCCTCCCCTCCCCTCCCGTCCTCCTCTCTCTCTCTCTCTCTCTCTCTCTCTCTCTCTCTCTCTCTCTCTCTCTCTCTCTCTCCATTCTTCTTCCCTCCTTCTTTCCCTCCCTCCATGAACCAATACCAGGCCATCTTATAAGAAATGAAAAAAAAGAAAGAAATCCTAAAAGCTGAATTATCAATTAATAAATAAAGATTCAAAAGAGAGTTAAACTGATAAGATTCTATGGATGCTATCTGATTAGTGGTTTCAAACATGAAATATGACGGGCAGAGAAGATATTTTGATCCTAAATGGAATTCATAGATTCTTTTAGCTATCTATTTTAAGTTTCTTTGATTCTACTATTATTTAGTTTAGAATTTTGTTTGTTTTAATTAGTTTTTCTGGATTGTTAGTTTCTCATTTCTTATAAATATCACAGTTTGCTTAATTCCATTTAATTTACTGAAACACATTTCAACTTTCTTGAATTTAATTCAAAAAATGTAATGAATGGGGAAGTGAAAAATCACATCTTATTTTTTAATCACTATGACAATTTAAGCCTGCAGCTATACCACTGTGGCTTCCAATCCCATCAGATCTAGGAAGCTAAGCAAGGTGGAACCTGATTAGTACTTGGATGGGATACCGCCTGGGAATACCAGGTGCTGTAGGCTTGGGAGAAGGACCTGGCAACCCACTCCCAAAAATCAATCAGCCATTGAAAACCCTATGAATACCAGAGAAGCTCTGACAATAGTGTTTCGTCTATTGTACATAGGACTGCTATGAGTTGGACACCCACTTGACAGCATCTAACATTAACAACAACAGCAGCATAATTTAAAGTTCTATCTTTTGAAATAAATATTGTCACACTGAGCGTTAAAATATCCAGGAAATGGAAATAAAAGAAAAAACAAAATGAAATAAAATGTAAATAATCAAAACTATATTTCATTTACAACATTTCAGAATTATCAATTATTTTAAAGTATTAAAAATACAAAATGAGACAATGTTTTCATGTAAAAAATGTTGTACCTGTTGTTTTGAAGTTCATGTGCTTTAGTTTTAGCACTGATGTCATAAATGAAATGTTGTTGGGTAATTATTATTCTATTTTCTGCTGATGTATTTCCCAAGATGGTGATAACAGGATAGCCCATCTGGAGTGTCCATTGATCCATTACTTCTTGTATATTTACATATTTTCCATTCCTTTTTAAAGCCTTTACAACAAAAATTGAATAAGTTAGTTTTATAAACATTTACTATAAGCATAACTAACATTAAGCCATCTTCATTTTACCTTTAAAATTTACATCAATATGAAAACATTTAAAATCAGTGATGTTAACATAATTTACTAGTAAAATTAATCTTGTTGCTTTAAGTTGTGTTTCATATATATATACAAAAAGTTTTATTAGTTTTTATATAACCAAAAATATATTTTCTTGTTAAAGCTAGTATTTGTAGTATCATTTAGTATTCCATATATTTTCTATGAGATAAAAAAAATTTTTTTCTTAAAACTTTGGGCCAGGCATGGTGCTGCATACCTGTAATGCCAGTAACTAGGGAGGCAGAGGCAGACGGATCACAAGTTTGAAGCCAGAGGCAGCCTATGTAACTTACCAAGACCCTATTTCAAGATAAAAAATAAAAAGAGGGTGTCGGTGCAGCTCAGTGATGGGGTGCTTATACAAAATATGTGTGAGACCCTGGGTTTAGCCCCTATATCTTGCCAAAAAGAAAAAAAAAGAAAGAAAGAAAAAGAAAAAAGTCTTCAGTATTTCTCTCTTTAACACGAATTTCTGATACTATATTAAACTTACATTTCAGAAATATTGTCATGTTTAAAAATAAGTTATCTTTTTTACTACCATTTGTAGTTTAAATAATTTAAAACACCATTACTTTTATACTATATAAAAATAAAATAAGGAAAGAGTATGAAGAAAGAAGAAATATAAAAAGTAAAGACAAACTGTCAGTACCAATAAAAAGTTAATAATGTCTATAAATTCAATTCGAATATTCAAGTAGACATTTTGATATTTCAGTTTCTTATACTTTACCTCTGATAATGTATTCCAGAGATCATTTCTGGCTGCATTGCCATACTTATGAATGGTTAAATAATCCTATAAGAATATAAAATTATAATTACAATCCAAAGGTTAAGCAATTACCAGTAAACACATTTATTTCTCAATTCCATTAACCATTTCCATGTGTTAGAATTGCATTAAGTGAAAGAAAAAGACATGCAAAAGACTTAGAATCTCATTTAAAATATTCCAAAGAGATTTAACTATAGCATATTTCCTAATTAAGTGATCCAAAAATATTAATCTCTAACAAGCATTTTCACAGCTATAATCACTTTTGATGGATTTCCAGGGTCAAAGATATTCTGAGTTGGTCAACCTCTGCCAATTTTGAAGGTACAACCTCTGCAGTGAAATATGTAGAACAAACTTTTACATTGGGCTTTTATGTTGAGGTGTTGAAAAATACTTTCTTTAAGTTTCTAGCTGATACATGCTGTTGTATCTCTAAAATCTGTCTCCAATTTCCTCGTCTCTCTGTAGAGGACAAACTGCCTATTACAAAAATGACAAATACCTATTTCCATGAATTTGAAAAACATACTAATATTTAACAATAAAAAGTCATTCTAAAGTTTATTTAATATGTTTAGGCTTAAGATTTCCCATTTCTCATTTTCTACCATTAGTGGTTAAACTTACATATTTCTGATTCACAACTTACTTCCTTCTAAGAAGTGTGATCTACTCATTATTAATGTGTTATTTAGTGATGGCTACTTGGCATTTTTTTTCTGATTTCAAAATGGAAAAATGAATAGAAGGATATTTTATATTATAATGTAAACAGTCTTCCCTTTCATTTGAAATTCTATTTTCTTTACAACATGTAGGTTATTGTTGTCAAGTGCCATGGAGTCAGGTCCTCCTACTCATAGAGATCTTCAGAGGGTTTTCAATTGCTGATTATTTGGGGGGTTGTTCTCAAAAGTAGGCTGCCAGATCCTTCTCCCACTTTCATGGTGCTGGGGATCAAATCCAGGGCCTCAGAGAGCACAAAGTGATATTCTACCACCTGAGCTAAACCCAGATTGCCACAACATTGTAATAGACAAAAATCCTTATTTATATTGAAGCACTAAAACTGAAAAAAAAATACTAACTCCATTAAGGACTTTATATAGAGTACTTTGAGGATAATTAACATTAGGAAGCAGATTCTCTGAAATGCACATTATAGCATCTGTAACAAATTCAGCTTTTTTTGACAATTCACAGCAGAGCAAATGGTAACTCACACTTAATCAGATGCCTAGAGATGCAATGTTCAACCCTAACTTAGCAACTATAAATTCATCATCATCATCATCACGTATTATGAATAACTTTGCTAAAAAAAAGAATACAACCCTTTGGCCAATCTGAATCCTCATTTGGCTTTAAACATGTCATATGAGGTTTTTTCAACATAAACCCAGAGCCCAGGATTTAAGTAGGTTATTTCAGATTTAACTCTTAGAACTATTCTTTATACGTTTTTAGCATTTACAAAAATGAATTTGAGAATAATGAGATTTATGAAATATATATATGTATATATATATATATATTATTTTAGTAATGGATAACAAAAATATTAAAACCTTTTGTAATTTGGTTGTTTATAGGTAGTGCTGTTAGGATAATAAAAAGCAAAACAAAGGAATACTATACAACTATAGTTTTTTATCATAAATCATGTAAGTCCAACTACTCATGATATAAGTTTATTTTGTTCTAGTACTGATCATCAGCTTGAGTTTTTAGTCCCCCTCTTAGTTAAGAAAAAGGTTCAAATTTCCTCTTCAAGCCGACTGAA
Source organism: Pedetes capensis (assembly GCA_007922755.1). NCBI lineage: Eukaryota > Metazoa > Chordata > Mammalia > Rodentia > Pedetidae > Pedetes > Pedetes capensis. The sequence continues at coordinate 23,187 of VMDO01022576.1, read as the reverse complement.
ACTGCAATTATACACCCTTAAGCAACAACTCCTAACTTGCTGCCTCAGTATTCAGGGAAGATAGCATGTCTTCTTGGACTCCTAGAAGCCTTATTATTCAGATTTAGAACTCTACATTTAACAACTCTTCAAAAAACAATGTTTCCTTAGTTATTTTAGCCTTTCTCTTGCACAAATACATTCATATCTTTAATTAAGGAAAATTTGCTTTGTCTTTGTAGAATTACAAATAAATCTAAAGGACAGTGTATTTTTTAATAATGAATCATTCATTTATTTATTCATTCCTCAAAATTATAGAGCACTTAGCATGTACCATGAAACACTGTAGGTGCTGACAAAATGGTGGAGAAGAAAAGTTTACTAAGAACAACCACAAATAATGAGATGCAATTTGTTTAGGAGGATTTCTGTAATTGAAGCTGCAGAAGTCTTAGTATAATAACCACTTGGCAAGACGAATTCAAACATTTGTATGTAATGAGTAAGATTGTAACTTCTTTTCAAACATGCAAGTCAGTGGATATGGAAAAGCTTGGGCATATGAATCTGAAATACAAATCTGTGCTTACATTTATGTGTATGAAAGTCAATCAGCAGTAAGTTTGAGAGTCTAAAAAACCAGAATGTTCTTATATTAAAAACAATAGTAAGTTCTCTGTACTAGGTATTTGAGAAATAGTAGAGTTACTGAGAGGATAAAAGCAAAGATGATCACTAGAATATTATTAAGGGACATACAAATAATATACATTGGTTAAAAGTTAAAAGTATTAAGGAAGTTTTTTTGGTATACCTACCAACAGAGAGAGGCATCATAGCAGAGAGGTTTAAAGTAAAAGTTTTGGAGTTTGTCTGGGTTCAAATCTAAGGTCCAGTACTCATTAGCTGTATGATCTTTGGTCCAGATATATAATCAATGGATTAAGGTCCAACTATATAATCTTTAAACTCCTTAAGCATCTATAATATGGCTGTAATAAAAGTACTATTGCCTATAAATTTTCTGAGAATTAAAAACTCATTTCATTTTTTTCAGTATTAGAAGAGTGAAGAATGCTTAGTATACCATAAGAATTCTGTAGACATTAGCTATTATAATCTTTTAAATCATCTCAGGCTATAGGTTGGAAAACTGAGTAGCAGAAGGAAAAGTATCTCTAGTAATAAACAAAGGACACAGCACGTGGAAAAAGTATTTATCTCCCTTTTAGCATGGTGTGAGTTTCTTTATATTTTATCTCATTCAATCTACACCACATTATAAGGCAAGTATTATGGTCATCATTTAATAAATCAAAGCACTAGACTTCAGAGACTGTAGTCTACATCCAACCCCCAAACCTATGCATATAGCTGTTCACCCAAATCTAATATCCAAGGGATGCCACACACATCACTAAGAATCATATTTAAGGGCAGGGTATACGGCTCAGTGGTAGAGCATTTGCCTAGGTTGTATGAAGCCTTGGACCCCAGCATCATGCACATATACACACAAAAATCACATTTAAAACAGAATTTGAGCCATCCCCCCAAATCAGCAACTTTTGGCAACTTTTCCCAGGTGATGACATTTCCCTTCTCCTCAACAAAACAGTCATCTTAATGCCTGTCTTTCCCTTCTACCACATTCAAGTAATGATCAATAATCTAAATATTCCCCCAACATTTCCCCTTCTCTTCACCTCTTTGGCACCACTCTTCTGCAACTTACATAGATGACTTCAATGCATGAGTATGAGTCTCACTGTTTCTGCTCTAATCCTTTTGAATCTTATCTGTACCATGAAGCCATCATATTTTGAAAAAATGCACACATGAATCACTGCTATGCTTAGAATATAATGCAAATGGCCTTCATGGGACTTAAAACTGCCCATCATGGTCTGGTCCCTCTGAAACTCTTCAACCCTACCTATTAACTTATTGCCCCATGCTTCAACTTAGCCAGTTTCAGTCTTTTGAACATATGTAATGCATCTTTTCTAGGTCTCTGCACATATAATTCTCTTTGTTCTTGCCTACTTCAATTCAATCTCCCAGACTTAATTTTGATGCATTTCCTCCATGAATTCTCCCCTGCCCATTCCAATTCCTTTCTTAATTCTAAGTTAAATATCTCTGTTAGGTTCTCACATGTTGTACTGCATAAAAGCATTTTCATACCATGTTACAATTGCCTGTTTATTAGTCTGACTGATCATTTTGCCTATATACTCCAAAAGAATAAAGAGCATGTCATTCTTATTTACCACTGCTTAATAAGCATCTTTGTGCCCAGCCTAGTACACAGTTGTTGTTGTTGTTGTTGTTAGGTGCCGTCGAGTCGTGTCTAACTCATAGCAACCCTCATAGGGTTTCCAATGGCAGATTGCTTTGGGATTGCCTTGGGAGTGGGTTGCCATGTACTTCTCCCATTTTTGCAGTTCTGGGAATCAAACTCAGGACCTCAGAGACTGCAGAGCGGCACTCTACCAACTGAGCTAAATCCCAGCCCCTAGTACACAGTAGATGTTCAATATATGTATGTGTCCTGTCATTTCTTATGCAATATTCCCTTCTATTACTAACAATACAATAGAGATGTCTTGTATCCATCAGGTTTCCCCAAATGTCTTACTCAGATGCTAACACAGGACATAATTATCTCGGTGTGTATTTTTCAGATATGTAACTTGTTGCACTTGATGTCATCAAAAGATTGTGAACTATTGCATATGAGACCATTTTTATTTTACTTCCTTTGCTAACAAGTGATGTGCTTCATAAAGTTTTATATATAAAAGCCAATGGGACTAATAAAGACAAGGGGAAAAGTAAAAAAGAGTTTTACTTAAAAGTAAAACACTATTATCTTTTATGATTTACATGAAAATAATTATGGAATACTTGTTCTCTTAATGAATCCTTCAGTATGCTAGGACACAGAAATAACCACTTAAATGTTTATTCCTTAGGACATAGAGGGATGACAGTCTAATAGAAACAGTATGGATTAGTTTATATATTTAGCTAAAAGTAGTAAATATATCCAAAAGAGAATGAATTTTGAAATAACAATATTTATTCTTCCCTATTATAAGTAGACAGGATAGCACTGCAGTCATTCTCCCCTGGAATAATTTTGGGCCCACCCTTATTTATATTTTATCTTCATCCTCAGGTTTGTGGCTAGATGGCTGCAACAATCCCAAGCATCAAATTCAGACATGATTTGTACAGAGGAAAATGACAGAATTTTTTCCTGAGACTCTCTTCCTGAAAATCAGGAAACCTTCCTCTCAAATCCCAGTGAGCTCATCCCTTACATTTTGCACTTGTCAAAATTCCATCACATGTTTCAGCAAAAACCTGTTTCCACAGCTTAAGGGTGCATTGTTTTGGGCTTCACATGGGGAAGACATAGTTCTCTGAATATATGGCTCTTCTAAAGAGGGTAAGAACTTGAAACAAATCAGAATTCAGCTAATAAGAAATAAAAGGAGACTAGTTGTGTATAGACCACGGTTCCCAAACTTTTTGGAACTAGAGGCCAGTTTCATGGAAGAAGATCTAATGCTGCTGCTGATCTGACAGGAGGGGGAACTCAGGTGGTGATGGAGGCAATGGGGAGCAGCTGCAAATACAGAGAAGCTTCCCTTACAGGCTTCACACACCTCCTGCTGTGTGGCACAAGGGGTTGGGGACCCCTGGTGTAGAATACCAACAGTGTTGCTCTGGTGAGATAGGGACAAAAGACCAGGCATCAGTGACACTGGGAAGTGGGATGCCCTCCACTTGTAAGACTAGTCTGTAAAAATATGAGGTAAATTCAATCATTGATTTTTCTGACTATGTGACAAAAAGGCAGAAGCATAGGTTTGAAATATTGTTGCTTTCTATCAAGAATAATTATACCTCCAAAGATTTGTAGTGAGCATTTGTCATTTTTTGGCTTTCCAGCATTTAACCACCCATTTTATAGAGGGGTAATAACTCACTATGGAATGTGGGAGGAAGGCAAGGACTCTGCCTCTCACTGTTGAAATGGAAGGAATAAAATACTAAACACTCCTTCTCCACTTTTCCAGGCAGCCAAAGCATGAGCACGTGTCCTAGTCTCAGATATGTGGATGCTTCAGCCTACACCTATGAAACTGAAAGGAGTAAGGCAAAAAAAAAAAATGCACTGTGATGGTGGCACCAAGGGCACAGTGACAGCCCTAATGGCAGCAACTGAACTAGCTACTCCTGGGCATGACCATGGCCAACTGTCTTGATTCATGAGTTTGTGCTATCTGTTTTTTAGCTTAATTCTTCAGCCTTCTCAAAAATTCTATGGACTACCCTATAATTCTGATAAATTCACTTCTACTTGATTCAGTCCTTGTTTGTTTCTGTTGCTTACAACCCTAAATCCTGATTGATAAAACACCAATGAGCACTTAAAACAAATCAAATAATGACAGTTTTACACTGCCTTGGTGAAAGGAAAATAAAACATAAACTCTTTCCCATTTATACAAAATATACCAAGTTCTACTTAGTAAATAAGATTTCATTTTGTTATGGATAATAGTAATGACAGAGAGTTAAGATGTATACTTAAATTGAAAAAACCAAAAAGAGGCAAGATTAGAGAGAAAAGGTTAAAACTGAAATGAAATACAGGAGGTCCCTCATATAGGGATATGCACACAGAGGGGAGACAACAATAAAAAAATTATGCAGAGTTTTTGTCTTAAACAAAGCTTACACAGCAAGAGCTTTTAAATTGGGAACCAGAGATTTAAAATTTAATATGCTTATGTATATTAAAATTTAATATGCTTATGCTGGGAGGCTGCCTGGGAATACCACGTGTTGAAGGCTAGGGAGAAGGACCTGGCAATCTACTCCTGAAATAACCTGCCAGTGAATAACTTAAGAATAGCAGAGAAGAATGGACAATATGCTAGGGATGGCACAGTGTTGGAGAGTGTTTCATTCTGTTGTACACAGGGACCTGACTTGAAGACACTTAATAAGTATGGGCATTATTACAGTAGTTGTTGTTGTTAGTTGCCATCAAGTTGGGTCTGACTTATAGTGACTCTATGTACAACAGATGCAGCACTAGAGGTGCTGACCTGTTTATGTCAAAAGATTTGAAAAACAGCTACCTGGCCAACTGACTGGAAAAGATACATATTTGTGCCTATTCCTAAGAAAGAAGATACAACCAAGTGTGGAAACTATTGAACAATATCATTAATATCACATGCAAGCAAAATTTTACTAAAGATCATTCAAAAGTGACTACAGGAGTATATGGGCTGGGATTTAGCTCAGTTGGTAGAGGGCCACTCTGCAGTCTCTAAGGTACTGGCTTCAATTCCTACCACTGCAAAATGGGAGAAGGATGAGGCAATCCACTCCCAAGGCAATCCTGAAATAATGATCCATTGAAAACCCTATGAGGATCACTATGAGTGGGACACAACTTGACAGCACCTAACCACAACAACACATGAGTATATAGACAGAGAACTGCCAGAAAATCAAGCGAGATTCAGAAGAGGGTATGGAACTAAGGATATCATTGCTGATATCAGATGGATATTAGCAGGAAGAAGAGAATACCACAAAGAGATTTATCTATGTTTTTATTGACTATGCAAAGGCCTTTGACTATGTGGGTCATAATAAATTGTGGATAATACCGCAAAGAATGGGAATACCAGAGCCCTTAATTGTACTCATGAGGAAACTGTACATGGACCAGGAGGCAGTCATTCAAACAGAACAAGGAAACACTGCCTGGTTTAAAGTCAAGAAAGGTGTGCATCAGGGCTGTATCCTTTCACCATACCTCTTCAATTTCTATGTTGAACAAATAATCTGAGAAGCTGGACTTTTGGAAGAAGAATGTGGCATCATGATTGGAGGAAGACTCATTAACAACGTGAATTTTGCAGATGACACAACTCTACTTGCTGAAAGTGAAGAGGATTTCAAACATTTACGGGTGAAGATCAAAAAACACAGCTTTTAGTAGGGACTGCAACTCAACATCAACAAAACAAAAATTCTTACAACTCAGTCAGTGAGCAACTTCATGATAATGGATAAAAGATTGAGGTTGTCCAAGATTTTGCTTTATTTGGTTCTATAATCAGCACCCATAGAAGTAGCAGTTAAGAAATCAAAAGATGCATTGCATTGGAAAAAGTTTTTACAAAAGATCTCTTTAAAATATTGAAAAGTAAACATGTCACATCGAAGAAGGTATGCCTGACTCTTGCAATGGAATTTTCAGTCATGTCATACGGTTGTAAGAGACAGAGGTGAAGAATTGCTGCACTCGAATTATGGTGCTGGAGACAAATATTGAATATATCATGGACTATCAAAAAAACCAACAGATCTGTCCTAGAAGTGCAACCAGAGCACTCCTGGAAGCAAGGATTGCTAGGTTACATCTTACACATTTTGGATATGTAGTCAGGAGGGACCAATCCTTGGAGAAGGACATCACGTTTGGGAGAGTGGCAGGTCAATGAATAAAGGAAGACCTTCAACTAGATGGATTGACACAGCATCTGCATAATGGGCTTAAACATAAAAAAAAAAAGATTGTGTGTCTGGCACAGAATCAGGGAGGTTTTGTTCTGTTGTACGTAGGATCATTATGAGTTGGACCCAAATCAATGGCACATAACAACAACAAAATGTACAACAGAACAAAACAGTCCTTGACACTATATCATGCCTGGTATTATATGTCAGTGCTTCTCTGCTATTCTTAGAGTTTTCAATCACTGATTGTTTCAGGATTGCTTAGAGAGGAAACTGCCATGTCCTTCTCCCATTTTTGTGGTGCTAGGGATTGAAACCAGGGCCTCAACACTCTATCAGAGCCTCAGCACTCTATCAACTGAGCTAAAACCCCAGCCCATTATTAAACTAAGGTGATATTAAAGGGATATAATGAACAAAAGCAGATTAAAAAGCCCCAGATCACAGTAACCTCACACATGACCTGGATAAAACTCATTTGAGGCCTGGCCCATGCACTTCAAAAGGTATTTCCACATACTCTGCCCTTGAGAAACAGAAGCAAATAGACTAAAACAGTCATAGATAACCAACTCATACAAAGAAAGCTATATTATTGGCCAAAATACTTATTTTGGTTAGCACATGCAGACTGGTTGGAAATTATAAGATTAAGTAAAAATGAGCAGCAAGGTATTGAGAAAGCTTTGCGGAAAAATGAAAGAAGAAATATTTACATTTTAATTCTAATAGATGAGAACTGATATTGAAAACATATAGATAATTACTCTTTCTTCATTATTAAATTACTGTAAGTCTCCAGGAAAAAAAAAACTAGTATAATAGGAAACAGAACCATTTCCAAACTTTTCTAGGCATAGCAGTTTTAAGCAAGAAAGAGAAGTGATATTTAAGAAATAAAGCTATTTGAAGAGATGTAAAAATACTAGTTAAGTATATCATTGTTTGCATGCAATGCTGATTCTGATTTTTAAAATCTGTGTTTACACTAAATTTACCTTCATAAGTGGCTTGTTTAGATATAGGAGTATTCAGATATTTCTCTAAGCCCAAAAAGGCATTTTACATATTTTAAAAATCCATTACCCCATTTAATGAATGTAAATTTTGTAAAAATCAATTTTCTTTCCTAAGGGGTTACTAAATATAGCAGAAAACCAGAAAATTTTAAATCAAAACAAACTGCCAGCATATGAAAGAGGTTTTTGCTTGTCTGTTCGAAAATTATAGACAGTGGCATATTCTCACACTACTTTTATTTTCAAATATCCCTTATGTAGTAATTACAGATAATGCCATTAATACCACAACACTACAAGCACATTACCAGAGTTACAATATTCGCCCTGCTACATCTGTACTCCATTGCAGAACAACCAAGACAGGATCCTATACCTGTCAGTGAAATAGTGTAAATAAAATAGTCTACAGAGGTGTTTCAGCGTACTAAAATATCCCCACCTCTCACTTTTGCTGCTAGCCTGAAATATTACTGATACATAAAATGAAACTATTGGTAAAATTGAAGTTTGTGAATTGCTTTTTCCTGAATTCCTTGATAAAGGGTTTTGACCACTACAAGCTCCGAAGATAGATAAATTATATCCTGACTAGTAAAAATGCACTGCCTCTTTTAAATCAAGAGGCCCGCTGCTGGTAGGCATGTACATGGAGTTCCCCTCTCCCATGTCTTTTCTAGCTCAGCCCTGGTGCCAGTGACCAGTTGAGAAGAAAATGTAATTTGGTTAGAAAAGCTAGTATGTATATTCGGAAGAACTAGATACAAAGCCAGGCTGATACTTACCAGTCATATGATCTGAAGGAAGATATTTATTTTCTCTAAACCTTAATTTCTTCAAACAAAAAATACAGATAATAAAGTACCTTAAAAGAGTGTGCACTGCAAATGACATACAACAATAACAACAACAGAAAGGCACTTAGAAAAATGTCTGCCACACAAAGAACTCAAGAAACTTTGGTTATTTTAATAGAAATCTTAAGGGAAAAAAATATCTAGAGCCAACATATTTTTCTTCAACCTTTCCTTCAAGAGAATCCAAATGTTCTAAAGGCCAAACAGGGAAATTATACATCCTAACCTGATGGAGGAAAGTGTTTGAAGGGAAAAAAGAGAGAGGAGGCAAGTAGAAGAGAGAAAGGGAAAGTAAGAAGACGAAGAGGAGAGGAGAGGAGAGGAGAGGAGAGGAGAGGAGAGGAGAGATGTTAGATGAGTTCCTTTTAAGTCTAAAAAAGCAAAGGGTCTTGGATGGTTCTTCGGGTTGTGGAGTCCAGCACCTGTTTTTCACAGAGCTATACTGAGGCAACGAGACCACTGATGGATGGCTCATGGAATGGGAGTATTAATTATATTCATCAACACAAACTAGACTTGTCCATAGTGGTACTAAAGCAGTTAAAATAGTAACTTTCGCATGACCAGAAAGGCTTCAAAAAGATAAATACCAAACTCAAGAAATTTATACCATCTCTATTTCTTTCCCATTCACTCATCAGGGCACTCCATGAAACCAATCAAATGGCATACCCATTTGGATAAGGCCAGAGTTCTTTACCACATCTTCTACACAGAAAAAAGTTCCCCAGACATTCTCATATTAATGGTCATGAGGTGAAGGTAATTGATAAACGCAGCTTCAATTTCCACAATGCTCAGAAGCATGGCAGGCGGGGAGTGGGGAATTGGTTCTTACACATTGTTAAAATTATAATACTTCTAATATGGTGCTTTGTTTACTATCATTATAACCAATGGCAGATATTTGTCTGACAGATTCTTCCCCCCTTTTCACTTGCCTGATTAACCAGCCAAGATTTCATAAGACATCCTAAATAATTCTTGGCAAATAGACTCATTTCTTTTGTTGCCTAGTCCTTCAATTAAACTAGCTTGACAAAAACACCCCATCCCTGAAGAACCTAAGTACTTTTCTTCTTCAAACCTGTACTGATATACAAGAGAAAACCATGCAGTTGAGAAGTTTGGCTTTCCTAACCATCACCAAACTCAAATAGGCATGCAAAGCCATGAGGCAGTCTTCCCTACACTTCCCAATCCTCATTCTGGAAACCTCTCCACCTCTCACTTTGACATCACTTGCTCAGCTACTGATCTTGTCTCAAAACAATTCTAGAATAGGGCTGGGGATGTAGCTCAGTGGCAGTATGTTCACCTAACATGTGTCCCATTCTCAGGGCTACAAAAAACAAATAGACACTAAATTAAAAATATGTAGTAAATAAATACTGAAATAATAGAAGTCACGAGAAAGAACATCCTTCATTTGCCTATTACAAGATCTTCAAATATGCCGCAAAGATGTCTCCTATTAAATACAAAACCTTCCACTTTCTCAAAGATCAGTCCTCCAGAAGTACCTCTTCCTCTTCTAACATCATCAAACCCATCCTCTCCTGACTTTTCCTCCCCTGGCCTAAAGCAGCACAATAATCTCACACCCCTAAAAACAAAACTAGAATCTCCTTCATCCCTGATCTTCTTAAGCCAATTTCTTTAACATTTATTCTGCATATTCTGGCTCCTCTTCCACATTTCCATTTACTCTTATACCCTGTCCTGTCTACTTAAACCAGTAAGTTTGTTGGCTGCTGAAAGGAACTCTTTTCCATCTTTATCCAACTTCGACCTCACAGTGGAATTAATCTTGTGGACCACTTTCTTATTCTTGAAATAAGTTTGTCTTGGCATCAATGATAGTTTATGTCTTTTGGTATTCTGTCTTCCTCTCCAGCTATTCCTTCTCCGTCTCCTCAACAGGCCACTCCTTTTCTCTCAACTTCCAATTGTTGCATCATTTTAGGACCTGGTCACAGGCACTCAATCGAGAGACCTCAGATGAATTCTTGACTACATTCTGTCCCTCACCTCTCCCTCACACTGCACTAGTCTATCTGTTATTGTTGTTGTTACATGCCATTCAGTAGAGTCCAGCTGATGGTAACCCTATGCACTAAAGAAGGAAACACTCCCCGATTTTGTGCTAAACACATATCTTATTAATGTCTAAACTCATTGTTGAGACACTGTGTCAGTCCATCTAGTGGAAGGTTTTCCTTTTTTTCATTGACCTGTCACTCTCCCAAACATGATGTTCTTCTCCAGGGATTGGTCCCTCCTGACTACATACCCAAAATATATAAGATGCAGTCTAGCCATTCTTGCTTCCAAGGAGTATTATGGTTGTACTTTTCTATGACGGATCTGTGGGTTTTTTGGTAGTCCATGATATATTCAATACTCATCTCTAGCACCATAATTCAAAATCAGTTCCTCTGCTGCCTTCTTTATTCAATGTTCACCTTTTACAATTATATGATGCCACTGAAAATACTGTGGCATGAGTCAGGAACACTTTTGCCTTCAATGTGACATCTTTACTTTTCAGTACTTTAAAGAAGTCTTGTTCCACAGTATTTCTCAGTACAATGCGTCTTTTGGTTTCTTGACTGCTAATTCCATGGGTGTTGATTGTAGAACCAAGTAAAGCAAAATCTTGGACAACCTCAATCTTTTCTCCATTTATCATGAAGTTGCTTACTGACCCAGTGGTAAGGATTTTTATTTTGTTGATTTTGAGCTGCAATCCCTACTGAAAGCTGTGTTCTTTGATCTTTATCAGTAAATGTTTGAAATCCTCTTCACTTTCAGCATGCAGACTTGTGTCATCTACAAAAACCACATTGTTAATGAGTCTTCCACCAATTCTCATGCTGTGTTCTTCCTCATAAACTCCAGCATCTAGGGTTATTTGTTCAGCATAGAAATTGAAGAGTTACAGTGAAAGGATATAGCCTTGATGCACAATTTTCCCGACTTTAAACCAGGTAGTGTTTCCTTGTTCTGTTCAAAGGACTGCCTTCTGGTCCATGTACAGATTCCTCATTAGCACAATTAAGGGTTCTGGAATACCAATTCTTTGCAGTGTTAGCCATAATTTGTTATAATCCATGTGGTAAAATGCCTTGCACAGTTGATAAAACATAAATAGATACCTTTCTGGTATTCTCTGCTTGTGTCTAATATCCATCTGACATCAGCAATGATATCCCTCGTTCCATACTCTCTTCTGAATCCACCTTGATTTTCCAGTAGCACCCTATCTATGTACTGCTGCAGTCACTTTTGAATGGTCTTCAGCAAAATTTTACTTGCATGTGATATCAATGGTATCATTTGAGAGTTTCCATATTCAGTCAGATCTTTTTTCTTGGGAAAGGCACAAATATGTATCTTTTCCAGTCAGTTGGCCAGATAGCTGTTTTCCAAATCTCTTGGCATAAACAAGTGTGCACTTCTAGTGCTGCATTTGTTTGTTGAAATATTTCTATTCATATTCCATCAATTCATGGAGCCTTTTGTTTTGACAGTTCCTTCCAGACTGTTGGCCCTTTGTCCTTAAATACCATTGGCTCCTGATCATATGCAATCTCTTGAAATGGTTGATCATTCACCAATTCTTTTTGGTAAAATGACTCATATATTCCTTCCATCATCTTTTGATGTTTCCTGTGTCATTTAATATATTCCTTGTAGAATCCTTCACTATTGCCACTTGAGGTGGGAATTTTTTCTTCAACTCCTCAAGCTTCAAAAAAATAGAGCATACTCTTCCCTTTTGGTTTTCTGTCTCCAGTTTTTTTTTTCACATGTCATTATAATATTTGATCTTGTCTTCTCAAGCTGCCCTTTGAAATCTTCAGTTTAGTTCCTTAACTTCATCATGCCTTCCTTTTACTTTAGCTGTTCTAAGTTCAAGGGCAACTTTCAGAGTCTCTTTTGACATGTAATTTAGTCTTTTCTTTTATTCCTGTCTTTTTAATAACCTTTTTCCTTCCTCCTGAGTGATGGATTTGATGTCATGCTAAAACTCATCTTGTCCTCTATCACTAGTGTCTAATGCATTAAGCCTGTTCTTGAGGTGGTCTCCGAAGTAAGATGGGGTATACTCAAGGTCATACCTTGACTCTCCTATACTTGTTCTAATTTTCTTCAGTTTCAGTTTGAACCTGAATATGAGCAATTGATGGTCTGATATACAATCAGCACTCGGCCTTATTCTGACGTTTGATATGGAGGTTTTGCATCATCTCTTTCCACTTATGTGGTCAATTTGCTTCCTATATCTTCCATCTGGTGAATTCCACATGTTTGTCACCATTTATATTGATGAAAAAATATGTATTTGCAATGAAAAGGCCATTGGTCTGACAAAATTCCACCATGCAATCTCCAGCATCATTTCTGTCAACCAGGCTATATGTTCCAACACTGAGCCTTCTCCTTTTTTCCAACTTTTGCATTCCAGTCACCAGTAATTTTTAATATGTCCTGATTGCATGTTCAATTTACTTCAGATTGCAGAAGTCGTTAAAAATCTTCCCTTTCTTCATATATGGCCTTAATAGTTAGGTGCTTAAATTTAAATAATAGTCATATTAACTCACCTTCCATGTAGGCATATGGCCATTATTCTATCACTGACAGCATTGTACTTCAGGGCATATTTTGAGATGTCTTTTTTTGATGATGAATGTAATCCCATTTCTCTTTGTCATTCCCAGCATAGTAGACCATATGATTATGTGATTCAAAATGGACCATGCCAGTCCATTTTAGCTCATTGTTGCCTAGAATGTCAATGTTTACGTCGTCCATTTCCCTTTTGATGATTTCTAATTTTTCTACAATCCTACTATGTACATTCCACATTCCAAATATTCATGGATGTTTACAGTTATTCCTCCTCATTTTGAGTCATGCCATATCAGCAAATGGAGGTCCCAGGGGCTTTGCTCCATTTCTATCATTAAGGAAGACTCTACAATGAGGAGGCAACTCTTCCCCAATAGTCTCCTGAGTGCCTTCCAACTTGAGGGTTCATTTTCCAGCACTATATCTGAGAATGTTTCTCTGCTATTCATATTTTTAATGGATAATTGGTGCAGAAGTGGGCTGCAAGGTCCTACTTCCTCGTCTGTCTTAGTCTGCAAGTTCAGCTGAAACCTGTACACCATGGGTGACCCTGCTGGTATCTGTTCAATGTACTATGGTGGCTTGCATGTTGCTGTGATGATGAAGTCTATCTGTGTTGTTCTTAGGTGCCCTCGAGTCGGTATCTGACTCACGGGGACCCTGTGTACAACAGGTGAAACAGTATTGTCAGTGCTTCTGTGCTGTTCATAGGGTTTTCAATGGCAGATTGATTTTTGGGAGTGGGTTGCTGGATCCATCTCCCAAGCCTATAGTACCCAGTGTTCCCAGGTCATCTCCCATCCAAGTACTAACCAGGCCTGACCCTGCTTAGCTTCTGAGATCTGACAGGATTGGATGCCACAGGGCTATGGCTGTAGGCAAGTCTACCAGTAGGTCCATTTAAGTTCAACCTTCAAAATACACTTGGCATCCATTTATGTCTCTGTATATCTCCGGACTACCTAAGCCTCCATAATCTCTCATTTCAACATAAAAATATCCTCCTTACTTTTTTACCCAATTCCTCTTTTAGTATGCTGACTGCCTGGATCTCAGTGAATTGTTGCAATTAGCCAGAGAATTGTTTGAAACATAAAGAGAGCTATGTTACATCCATTTTTAAATGTTTAAGAGCATTATACTGTACTCAGAATAAATTCCAAACTTCTTAGCACAGTCTACTTGGGTACTACACAATTGGCTGTTGTCCCCCCTCTCCTAATTCATTCCTGTCCTTACTAACTCTACTCTTCCACATCAATTTCTATCTTTCCTTGAACGTGCTCAATTTCTTGCCTCAGTCTTTCACACAAGCTCTTCCTTCTTCCCAGAATCCCTTCACATACACTAATCCTTCAGATCTCAGCTGTACGTGCCTTCTTCCAAACTCCCTTAACATCCAAGTTAAAGTTGCTCCAACTCACTCACATATTATGCTCTCTCTACCGTACCCTACTTTTTCCTTCCTAGCACTTATCACATTGAGGAACTATACATTTATTTTTTTTTTCCTGTTTATCTTGTGTCTCCTTTATTCTATCATATGATCATGAGAACAAAAGCCATACCTCCTGTGTACAGCATGCCCTGAACACTTGGTACTTTTCACATTGTCTGACATCAAGTAAGTGCCTAATAAATACGTGTGGAATAAGTGAATGACTGAATATGTATCATGAGTGAGTAATGTGTACTGCAGACATACAACTAAGAAAAACTCATACAAAAAGAACAAAAATCATAGTTTTGGTTTATTAGCACAAGGCACTAAGAAATGACTGTAAGACTTAAATGTGTTGTTGTTGTCAAATGAGAAAAATGATGTGTAAAATAATGACAAGGGAAGAGACCTTGAGTGGACTGATTGCTAGAGGAAATCAGATTCACTATAACAAAAGGATATCACCATTTCTTTGTGTCATGCTAACTTGCAACTGTCTTTTCCATAGACAGAAATACAGAGGTAGACCAAAATAAAATTTTGAATGCATCTATATTTTTTGTCAGTCAAGTTCCAAATATATTATACAGGCTAAGTCTTTGCAACATTGCTCTTAAACCACTATGTCATAATGTGGGTTTGCATAAAATATAATTAGATATTAGATATTATAGGAGGAAATTTTATAGTAGACATATGATGGCTCATTATTTTTATAACTATACAAGTTATGAAGAAGACAGTAAGACCTAAATTTTTATATCAGTAAAAAATTGATAAATATTTTGAAAAAGTAAATGAAGAGAGTGAAATGCAAACAAAAAAATATTTTTCAACCTTACTTGTGATTACATGGTATGTAAACTGTAATTGCAATGAAATTATTTACTTACTAAATTAGTAAGAAATTTATTTTGAAAATGTATAAGACCCAATGCTGTTTGCTTACTATACAATAAAAATAGAACTTTAAAACTTTACTTCTAGCATTTTATACTGGTTTAACATTTTGGAGGAAAGACTGATAATAAGCCTCTGGAAATGTGTTAAGAGATCATCAAAAGCATAAAGGGAAAATCTATAATTTAAACTTATTAGACAGTTATTGAACAAAAATTGGAAAGCAACCTAGGTACTCACAGACAAAGAGTAATGATTTATGTGACACCTATGTAATATTACTAGCATTAAACTATATAATAATGTCATCACAATAATGAAAATATGAGTAATGAGGAAAAAATAATTCAAGTTTAGGAGAACTTTGGGGAAGTATCAAGACGTCTAACACTATCAAATATGTAGTTTTGGGATATCATGCACTTTCCAAAAAGAGCACAAAATAAGAAGGAAAATAATTTTTAAAAGGAAAAGAAAGGAAACTGCTGATGTAGCAGCTAAAGAAGTTAGAAAATAACTGCCTTTAAGGCAAGTTTACTGTACTTCTGAACAAATACTCCAGCCAAATGATAATATGTTTGCAAAGACCAAGAACAGTTTTTAAATAGGTATATCCACATGTGTGTATTTTTTTTTTTTTTTTTGGTGGTACTGGGGGTTGAACCCAGGGCCTCGCCCTTGCATGCTCTGCAAGTGCTGGACCACTGAGCTGCACCCCAGCCCATTTTCTTTGACTTTTTGAGACAGGGTCTTGCTAAGTTACGCAGACTGCCTCTGGTCTCGAACTTGCAATCCTCCTGCCTCCGCCTCCCGAGCCGCTGGGATTACAGGCATGCGCCACCACGCCCGGCCACATGTGTGTATTTATAAATAAGATGCATTTACAGGCATATAATATATAAATATACCCATTCATTAAAAGTATCTAATAATCTTACAAATAATTTTAAGTAAAATGATCAAAACATCATTTTATACTATCAACTTTATTCAGTAAAAGGAGTAATATATCTTAAGCTATAACTAGCAGATAAAAGAAAACTAATAAATACTGCTTTATAATGCTTCCCATTAGGCTAGGTAAAATGCCTGTAAAATGACCATATACAAATATGTTGTTGTTGTTATGTGGTGCCATGGAGTTGGGTCCAACACATAGTGACCCTATTCACAGGGTTTTCAATGGCTGATTGTCTCAGGAGTGGATTTCTGGGTCCTTCTCCCAAACCTACAGCACCAAGTATTCCCTGGTGGTCTCCCATCCAAGTGGTAACCAGGCCTGCCCTTGCTTACCTTCCAAGATATCTGAAGAGATCAGATGCCAGGGTGGTACCACATACACACACACACACACACACACACACACACACACACACACACGTATATGTGCATTTGTGTTATATGCCTACAGTCTATATGTCTACAGCTGTGCCAATGCACACATAAGCAGGAGTTCAGCTCAGTTGGTAGAGTACTTTCTCTGCTCACTCTGAAGCATTGCAAAAATGGGAAAATGACCTGGAAGCCCACTCCCAAAACAATCCAGAAAAAACAATCAACCATCAAAAACTTCATGAGTTGCAGAGAAGCACTGACATAGTGCACAGTGTCAGGGAGTGTTTTGTTCTGTTGTACATAGGGTCACTATGAGTCAGACCTGACTTGCAGCACCTAACAACAACTATATATACATATATATTTACCTAACAATAAAGGCTTTTTGTTAATTCCAGATAGTCACCGTGGCAAGTTCATAGCATTTTAATCAGAGGCAAAATAATAAGGATTAAATTGGTAGCTATATATTTAAAAGTTGAAACTAACAAGAAATTATTTCACTCTTATTTGTAAATATGAATAGCTACTGATATTTAATATTTTAAAGTACTTGTTCTGTACTGGAGATGGAATTATTGATTCTTAAATCCATGGAATATATACACTGATTCTCAAATCCCTAAACTATATGCACTATAATATGCTTATTCATTTTAGCTTTGTAGTTAGACCTTCAGTAAATTAGATATTTGCAAGTCAAATCCAATGATTAAAACCTAGCAATAATAACAATATTATTATATGGAATTGAATGATCACAATATCAACTTTTATAATACTACCTACCTAAAACTGTACAACATTTTACATGGAACATGGGGACTTTTGAGCCAAACTATCTATGGTCAATCATTTTAGATCAAGCATTCAGTTACCATCTGGATAAAAGCACCATATCATCTCTTTAGAAAGGAATTAACTTCGACATACCATCTTTGTTCTATTATTTTCTGATTTTTCATTTACTCAAAAACCTACATGCAAGGGAGCAAGTACTCTCCTACAAACATAAGTTTGAAGTATTCAAATCAAAATACTGAATGTACTTGTTAATATACAACATCTCATTGGAACACAAGTTATTGAGTATGTGGTTGCTACTAATAATCCCTATGGCTTTGTGTCTGTCATTACTTCAGGCTATCAGAATTTTATGAGCACAGACCAATAATAATGATATTTCCTCTTTGGTTTTTATCCACACCTCATTGCCTTACATTGATTTGCATAAGCAATTTCCACTCTGATAATTGGAGCCAAACATCTTGTTATAGGTTACCTTATGGAGAAGAGCAGTTAAATACTAATTAAGAAAAATCTTTCTTTATTCAACCATATTTTAGATGCCACTGAATTATTCTTACTAGTTGAACAGGAAGGTGACTCACTTTCTGACAAGGATATCAGGGTTTGAGTTTATATCAAGCTTAACAATGATCTTTGTTCATAATTTCAAATACCGATGTTGACTCCTAACAATATGAAAAATGGTACTGCTAGGTTAAAATCATTAAAACAATATCGTTTTGTTTGAAAAGAAAAAGCAATAGTGCTATATGTACTAATTATTTTAATAGCTACAGAACCAATCAATGTTATCTGAGGACTTCATAATTATAGCATTATATTTTATTTCCAGAAAAATCAGAGAAAAATAAAAAAGCAATTAGAGGTTAAAACAAGTAAAAATAAAATAAGGAAGGTCTAAGTCATATAACAAAAATTCTATCTAAAGGATCATTACCTGAACTGCTTACTTTTAAAATAAGATTATAATACCTATGTAGAATCAGGCTTCAAACTGTATTAAACTTACATTATAAAAGCAAGGTAAAATAAGTTGATCCTAACTTACGGATCATATCTATATTTTAACCATAATCATTTCTATATATGGGTGAAAATTAGTGTATACACACTAAACAATAAGATTCTTTGTTAAATGAAAAATGTAAAAATTGTCCAAAGATGCTAGGAGGGAGGCAGTGTTTATCAGGGGAGAAAGTTAAATGAAACATATATTTATAGGAGCAAGAAAGATTTCAAGGGGATATGTAAATCATCAAGGACTTCTAGAGAGACAGAAAAAATAAGAAGGGCAAAACCACGTACACTTGTATGCTGAGCATACTTACATTCTAGGTACCACTCAGGAAAGGAAATTCAACACCATTGGACACTGGAATTTGTTCAAGTGGAAGAGAGGATACAAATGAGATTATACTACATTTTTTTCACCCCAGTATCCTATCAGAAAATTCTACTGGTGCTGTGGCATCATAATGAGAAAATCGCTCTCAAATAGTGTAAATATTAAAGACATAGATCCCTGGGGTGATCTTTCTAGCTTGTTATCACAAGATAATCTAGAAAGAAATTTGGAGGTATTCGTTCCATAGACCAAAATGAGGTGCTAAAAGTCAGAACTATATTATATTTAAGAATTGTAACTTGAGCTTTTATGCACAAAGAGTTTCTGGTTACTGCTGATCTGCCTACTGCATTTCTCACTCACTCAAATTCCAATAGGTAATGTATCATGCAGTTGTCTTCTTAATCATCATTACTCATTGGAATCATTGCTAGGAAAAAAAATCCTGGGCTGAAAAAACATACAAGCTAATGTTCAAGATGTCCTATGTAGAGTTGGTCTTAAATCAAAAGCAATTTAGGCAAAGTGCTACTTATATTCTTCTCCTCAAACTTATCATGTCCCAAGGGAATTAGCCCACCTGGTGAAGCAAAATGAGAAGTCCACAGTTGTGGTCATACAAACACAAAGTCTGAATGTTTTATGTTACTCAATAAGCAAAATGAGTATTTACAGTAGTAAGCACCCCAGTCTTTTCTGTGGCTCCTTATTTTAGAAGAGTAATGACTTCAGAAATTTTTTAAAAATTCAGATGCATTACTAGTACTGATTCACCTGACATAACTAAATCAACTCATTCAAAGAGGAGAGTGGAGATTATAGATCACCAGCAACTGCACTGCAGTCATGAAATAAGTGAGATGGGTCACTGTTAGTTTGATTTTCCCAATTTCTACCATCACATATCTTTACAAAATTATGAAAATCAATTGAAAACACTCTGCTCTATCCAGCAAAGTTACTACACATGGCCTTAATACAAATATAAAGGAAGAAATAAATCAAAGAGTTAATAGTTTTTAAATCTCTTCATAACAATCTATGAAAGTAATGCAAGTTTAATTAACAAAACAAAAACATCTACAGATTAAGTATATCAGATTGTCCGTCAGTAATTTATCACCACTTCCACTGCCCTTTACACTCTTACATACTGTACAGGCTGGAAGTGTAAAAACTACATTTCCTATAATCCTTTGGTAATTAGGTCCAAGTTTAAGTTCTACAATAAGAAAATCACACATAAGAAATATGGAAGGCACTAAAGAAGGAGAAGCCTTCATTCCCCAGGTAGCAGACAGCTGGCATGCTTGCTTTGGCAGAAGACAGAGGTAACGTACTACCAGAGGCTTTCTTATTTACAGTAGGCAGATGAGAACATGGATATTAGTTCCTTGTCATACACAAATTCCTGATTTCCTGAAAGCTGGTAGTCACTTTCTTGACCTTTCCTCCCAAATCATCCCAGTTTTAGAAAATTACCGGCTAGGGAGAAGGACTTGGCAATCCACTACCAAAACAAGCAACCACCAAAAACCCTGTGAATAGCAGAGAAACACTGAAAATAGTGCTGGGTACGGCACAGTGTTGATAGTATTTCATTCTGCTATACATAGGTTCGATGTGAGTCGGACCCAACTAGATGGCACCTAACAATAACAACAACATACACTCAACATCAAATCCTTGCAATACCTATAATGATTTTGATTTAGCTACTGAATTACATCCTATAAGTTGTCCAAGGCCTTCAAAGATGGCTATCTATATTGTTTCCCTGTCTTGACTAGATTTAAAGATGGTAATATCATTGACAGTAGGTAATAGAATTACTGGAATTCATGGTTTTCAGCACCGAAACAGTTATCAGAAATAGTTTCCTAAGTTGAAGAATAGGCTTTGGGAAATCAAATGATGCTTTCAATAGAACATTATGGCAGAATACAGTTTCTGAGAAGGACTGGCTATTTCTGACTGGACTATAGAAGATACAGAAAGAAAACAATAATATTGATGCTTTAAATATTCAGCTGAAGGCACAGGTAAAGAACTATGTCTATGCTAAAAGAGTCTTATTATCTCTTATAGCCTTAGAATTAAATCAGGCTTCAGTTTGAAATTATGAATGTCAAAATTATAACTCAAGCAAATTTTCTGGCTTTCTTAGGTCTTTTATGTGAACATGATGGTATTTACTAGAAAAGTGTAGGGCAATGAAAACTGGAATCCAGACCTTGAAACTCTAAATTCCACAGAGCCTCCCTTGCTATCAGAAGCAGCTCTTATCTCTAAAACAGTAAATTCCCCCTTATTTAAATCCTCTGTAATGATGCTCAACAAGGGGAATGCTGATTCTCCTTAAAACCAAACTCCAGTAGACCTCAATGACATCAGGCCTGCAAGTAGTAGAGTCAATTCCAGATTTCAGGAGCACAAAAGAAATTCTCACCTTATGAAACATAATGTATACACTGAAAATCACCAGGAAATTTCAGAAAGACTTTAGCAAATCTCTGACCCAGAAACCTACTACTTTCCTATCATATATATGTGTGTGTGTGTGTGTGTGTGTGTGTGTGTGTGTGTGTGTGTGTGTGTATAATTTATATATTTGCAAGTAATGCTTGCCTTGCTCACACAAAGGAACTTACAATGGGTCACCAGGATACACAAAATTGCAAGAGAACACAAAACTTAAGTATATAATAAATCAAGAAGAAACTATCATTATAACATTTCTTTCTTAATAGAACATGAGGCAAGAGGTCAGAGGAGAGAGGAATAAAAGAAAAGAGAGAGTGAAGGAGGGAGGGAAGAAAGAAGGAAAGTAGGAAGACAAAATTAAATACACTCTATTTGCAATTTTGGATTGCCTATGACTGTAAATTTAACCCTGGGTGTTTGCAAATAATAAAGATCCATTTGTCAACATAAATATCACCATGGTTAATGTAAAAACAATTAATAGATTTTTCCAGTAGATGTAAGTGCTGACAACCCAGATTAGCTCTTTACACAACTTGTAAACCAAGACTCCCCAGAGCCTTGTGGATGGGAAGCATATTAATATCAACTCTCTGTCCACTCAGTATTGTGACATGAAGTGTCTGTTTAGGAGGTCATCTCCAAAATGTACTCCATACATCTTAATGCACAAGAGATGAGAATTTATCACCTAGTCATAGGGATCTACTGTAAACTAATCCAAACTGCTGATGATACACTAAATCAGTTTGAGTGATGAGTATAAATAAAGCTGCAAGCAAAGTACTGAAGGATACAGATCCATCTGATCAATGAGATGTCACAAGGCAAATGAAATGCAATGTTGACAAACATGGAGTCCCTTGGTTGAGAATTAACCAAATCAAGTATCAGAGCATAAAGTCACACATTAATATAAGACTCAAAGGAAAGTTTAATGCAATGAGAGTCACACAGTGTATTCTAACTGTTTCAGATAAAATTGAGCAGGCTGGGTCAGTGAAACAGGATGTATTAAAATGGTGTATTCTGCATACCTAGAAAGTAGGACAGGATAAGGAAAAATGTTGCAAAACAATAATCATTCTCAAATAGTGTAACTATAGTTATTCAATGTGCTAAGCAAACCAATACACAGAAATGAAGAAAAACAATACAAAATGTACACAGAAAATGATTTCACATCAACTTGCTACCAGGAAATCAAATTCAATTTGTGTTGCCCTTATGAAAGCTTAGATATTTTCTGAAACTGTCATGCTACAACATCTATGGGGAAAAACAAAGGAATAGGGATAAGGAAGGACATTCCTCCAGATAGTTTATATTCATGGAGGGCACTCCTTGAGAAACAAAGGTTTTCCCAACTATGTGATCAGAATAGAGCCTTTAGCACTCAGCAAATAGGTTCAATGGATTCAGCTATTCTGAAGGTGTCCCTAACAGAAAGAGCTGATTAAAGTAAATTTCTACCCCTGCTGAAACAAATCTGTAAAAATACTTTCTAAGGGAAATTATTCTTCAATGAATTTATATATTTTGTGTGTCACATTAAGGATATATAGTTTCTCATATTTAACTCTTGCTTTGTATTTTATCTTTCAGCTTATTTGGGGTAAAGATAGAATTATATTACTAAAATATGTCCTGATACCAGATGTAGTTTATTTAAATTTCAAAATGAAAAGCTTACTAAGAACAGATAAGATTGATTGCTCTCTCAGTCTTAGCATAATTGTATTTCAGGTGAACATCAATTTACTTTAAAGGACACTTCTAAGTAGTAGAATGCATCATAAATAATTCATCAATCACAGC
>VMDO01022575.1:0-33243 GCA_007922755.1 Pedetes capensis | reverse complement strand
ATATATCTTGCATTTCAGTGGCAGGAAATTTGTGATGTGCATAGAAGGAGTATGTGTTCTCATTGACAACATTGGTTGCAATTGTTAAAGGTGTTAGCACAGCAGACATAAGTGCGGAGATGCCTACAGAAGTCATCAGGGGCTTGTGATTCATAGAAGTAGAATTCAAAAGGAAATTACAAGGTGTATCTGTAAGATAAAAATATCCTATTATAAAAATCACTCATTTTTGTTAAGTTTTATACTGCAAAATTTGTGTAAAATAGCTCTTGTAATAATGTAAGTGAATAGCTAGCTCGTCGAGTTTTACTAAGTAGCCTGAAGAAGTTTCCCCAGGAAGTGGGTTTCTGTTTTTAATACTGTTCAGATGAAAATTCCTTCCTAAGTATACTTTGCTTATCCCATGATGATTTAGGATTATAACACAAAATATAGTGTGCTCTAACAAAATGCGCAATTTTTTTTTTTTTTTGCTCATGCTTTTCTGAGTTTCTGCACACGTGATAGTTACTTTTATCTGTCAACATGGGTAGGATATATCAGTTATTTTATCCAACATTAATCTTGGTGTTACTGTGCAGGTATTCTGTAGATGTGGTTAACACCTACAATCAGTTTACTTAAAGTAAAGGGCTTGATAATGTGGGTGGGCCTCATCCAATCAGTTGAAGGCCTTAAAAACAAAACCTGGTTTTCCTGAAGAAATTCTGCCTTAAAACAGCAGTGGTTTGCAGCTTGCCAGCTTATAGATTCAAGACTGCAACAAAATTCCTGTTTGAGTTTCTAGCCTGCTGGACTAACCTGTATAACTCAGACTTGCTTACTGTGTTAGTCAGTGTTCTCCAGAGAAGCAGTACATGGTAGAAGAGTAGATAGATAATAGTAAATAGATAATAGATAATAGATAGATAAATAGATAATAGATAAATAGATAATAGACAGATTCATTATGATTCATGTGATTATGATTCATGTGATTATGGAAGTTGAGAAGTCTCATGATCTGCAGTGTGCAAGCTGAAGGCCCAGGAAAACTAATGGTATGGTTATAGTGCAAACCCAATGCCCTGAGCATCAGGGAAGTAAATGATGTAAGTCAAAAGAACCAGGAATCCTGATGTCTAGGAGCAGAAGATGGATATCCCACTTCAAGCGGAGAGACAATTTTCCGTCCCTTTGATTTTTTGTTTTATTCAAGGCTTCAAAAAATTGGAAAACGATGACCTGTGTTAGTGAGCATGATCTTCTTTCTTCCATCTATTGATTTAAATACTAGTATCTTCCAGAAACACTCTCACAGATACACATGGAAATAATGTTATGCCAGCTGTCTGGGCATCCAGACAGCTCAAACTGATGCATGAACTTAATCATCACATAAACTCCAACTTATATACACATACACATGTCCTGTTGGCTATTTTCCTAATGAATCTTCCCTGATATAATACATTAAGTATTTTATAACAGAAAAAGTAGAAAGTATGCTTATGTGTTGGCTAAATTACTTCAGGCTTTAAGTCAGCTAGCTCTGCTCCCTGGGCTGGGATTTAGCTCAGTTGGTAGAGTGCTGCACTACAGTCTCTGAGGTCCCAAGTTCAATTCCCAGCACCGCAAAAATGGGAGACGGACGTGGCAATCCACTCCAGAGGCAATCCTGAAATAGTCAGCCATTGAAAACCCTATGAGGGTTGCTATGAGTCAGATACCGACTAGACGGCACCTAACAACTAACAAGCTCTGCTCCCTATACAGATAATCTCAAGTAT
The DNA here is from genome assembly GCA_007922755.1 of Pedetes capensis. Classification (NCBI taxonomy): domain Eukaryota; kingdom Metazoa; phylum Chordata; class Mammalia; order Rodentia; family Pedetidae; genus Pedetes; species Pedetes capensis. The sequence continues at coordinate 31,474 of VMDO01022575.1, read as the reverse complement.
GAAACTTTTAGATATCTGTTAGGAGAAATAAACCACTCTCTTTTTTTCTCCCCTTTTTCTGAGACAGGATCTCAATATGTAGTCCCAGTTGGCCTGGAACTCATTTTGTATTACAGGCTGACCTCCAACTTGTGACCCTCCTGCTTCTGTCTCCCAAGTGTTTGAATTACAGGTGAGCACCGCCACACCTAGTGTATAAACCACTCTTCCAGGTTACAGAAACAAACATTTATAGAAATATTCTGAAATACTTTTTACTGGGTGAGTCAAACTAGAGAGAAGTGCAAGCAGGTTGACTGTAGATGAACACAGAAACTGGAAAGTGATGTCTAAAGTCCCTGACATTGAAATGTGAACCTGCTTGAATTGTGATCACCCCATAAGACTATCTAGTAGTCCCTGTTGTGATCAACATAGCAAATGAAGCATGAAAATAAGAGGTGATTGCTTGATCTCTGTCATCCTTTGCCAGAAGCTATGCAAGCAACTGGAGTACTGTGATTTGGGATCCATCATTCTTTGCAATGCTTTACATTACAGTATAAAACTAAAACTTTAAAATCCAAACAAAAGATCCCACGTTAAAATCTTTAGACTTAATTTGGAATATTATGGCTAGAATACCTCAGATGCTCGGCCTGTTTATAAGTCTGGATCCATATGGAGATAGAAATTTAGCTATTAAACCAGAGTTTAACATAAAGAATTTAACTGGAAGAGTTATCTATAGAACAGAAGAAAAAATTTATTGTATCCTAGGGCTGAAGGTGAGTACTCAAGAAAGGACAAATTTGGGAAGGGCCTTGATCTCCAGGACTAAGGTTTGGGCCTTTTTGATGGCAGAGAAGTTTGCAACTTTACCTGAGCTGAGGTTGTCTGTGGTCACTGTGTAAACAGGCAACAGTTCTCTGGACGCAAGCAAGATGCAAGCAAGCCTCAGCCAGTGTAGGGGTGCACTGGCTTGCAGAGGGAGTGGGATCCTCAGTGATACTCCTACAATGCTACAACCAACTGCCAGGCATGAGGTCATATAAGAGAAACAGAGTGCTAGTGTGGCAGGAGGGCTAGAATCTTCTGTATTCCTGTCAGGAGGGCTGGGCATGAGGACAGCCATGAATACAAACCTGGGAAAGGCACAGGAACAGAAGCAGTCAGGCCAGGGCCCATGAGTATATTGTTTCCATGTTGAGAAGGCAGTGGGAAAGTGACCACCAGGCCAGGCTGGAGTTTGGAGGGCATATCAAGGAGCACACCTTGCAGATTTATGGCTAGGACAGTGTGCTACCACATATTCTCACACACACACTGCTAACCTATCACAAGCTGGCAACAGCAGGAGAGCCCCTTTCACTTGCAGTGTTGCTCAGCTCCCCTCTACTGAGAAAGCTCACCATGGTTACTATAAAGGAGAAGGAATGCTTACAAGAATTGTCCATTTCCTCTGAGAATATGTGAAGGGTCAACTTGAAGCTGAGAGGCAATACATTGATAACTGGCATAGTCCGCCCCCTTGGTTACTCTGCTTCCATATTCACTCCTACACACACATCTGGCCCCCTCTGCTGTACAACTCTGTATTTCTACCTAACATGATGGCCCAGTTCCCTCCTGTTAGTGAAGTTCTCACTCTTCTCCAACACCAGATGACTCAGAGCCTCAAGCTATTGCATGTAACATGGGCCCTGGTAAGTATTCCTCAAATTCAGGCTCCTAGTGAATATTCTGTTACCTAAATAACAGAAAAGTAAAACTAACCTCCAATAAGCTTGTATATATAATAAAAATAGGAACAAGGCTAGTAAAAAGGAGAAAAGTGAGTATATACAAGTAAGTGTGTGTATGTAATAAACAGAGAAATATACAAAGTAACTGTAATTCTTGTTTCTTTAGTGTCAAGGTCTGAGTTCTTTAATTATCATTTATAATTTTCCTTTACTCTCAGATGAAAATCTCAGAAGGTTTCAGTTCTTACTCTGGTGCAGTGAGCCAAACTTTCATTCTCCATGGTTCTGAGGCCTAAACCACTCTGCTTTTGTGGTGGTCGTGGTAGTTTTCCATTAACTTCTATTGGGCATGGTAAGCAGAATATTACAAGGATGTGCAAATCCTAACCCTTAGAAACTGTGAATATGGTACAAAGAAAATGAAAATTAAGGTTGCTGACCTAAAAACTGGGTGATATCTCTGCATGGGGCCAGTCTCATCACCATGGTTCTTACAAGTAAAAGAGGAAAGCAGAAAAGGTGGAATAAGACATGGGATCAGTAAAGATTCATCCTAACATTGCTGCTTGTGAAGATGGGGGAATGAGGACAAGAACCAAGGAATGTGGGCAGCTTCTAAAAGATGTAAAAGACAAATTTTGTCCTCAGAGTATCCAGAAAGATTGCAGCCATGCTAACAACTTGGTTTTAGCCTGGTGATACCCAGTTTGGATTCTTGATCTCTAAAAGGATAAGGTAATAAAAATTGTGTTGTTTGAACCAGGCATGGTGGCTCAAGCCTGTTAATCCCACCAGCTCAGGAGGCAGAGGCAGAAGGAACGTAAGTTTGAGACCAGAGGCAGTCTGTGTAATTTAGCAAGAACCTGTCTCAAAAAAAGTAAAAAAAAAAATGGGCTGGGGGTGGATCTCAATGGTATAGCACTTTTAGAGCATGCAAGCGCAAGACCCTGGGTTCAATCCTCAGTACTTGAAAAAAACCTGTGTTGTTTTAAGCTATTATGTTTGTGGTGATTTGTTATAGAAGCAATAGAAAACAAATACAATAAGCATCACATTTTTATCTTCATGGATTACCTAGAAATCTGATCCATAGGTTAGAGATCCAATTTATATCCATAATAAAGAATAGCCACTGAGCCACTAATGAATCTTTAATCTTTTATTTGAATTAACGATATAACATGTACATAACATACAAATACTCATTGTGCACTCTGAATTTCCTTTCACAGGGCAATGATGGATTCCACCCAAGATCCTCCTTGTCATAGATAACCCAACTCTCTTCTTCACCTTTCAATCTACCCTGCATTTGGAAGTGCTGTATGCAGAAGTGCATGCCTAGGACATAAACTTCATATTTAAAAAAGAAAAATACTTCTTAACATCTAAGACTCCCAGTATTATTGTATTCCTTTCAAAACAACTCCTTCATTCTTAACAAAACTCCTGTTCTGAAGCCTATGTGACTAGGCTCAGAATTAACTACTCTAAAGAAGTCAAAAGCCTGGAATTTAGCAGACAAACTGTCATTCACCCCCTCTACAAGCAACTCCAGGCTTATTCTTAGCTGCCTTAGTACTACAGAAGTTGAACAGTCTTTCATTGGCTCTAAAACACCCTTTTCCCTGAGAATAATTCAATCTAAGAGACTCCCTCCTATGTACTCAGCAATCTTCATGTCCCACTCAGATCTCCTTCTGGATACACTATATTCTGAATAATAGCATCCCGCAACTTTGAAATCTGCATTTCCCCTTAGAGGACATTATCTAACTTTCCCATGCCATTAAATTCTAGTTCACCTCTTTATAGGCCACTAGGATTGAGAACATTAGCAAATTCTTGGATTAATATACCCGTACAGAAACCATACCCCATTCACAAGGCGGGAAACTCACATTGGTAAAGTGAGGTTGAAAACCAATCCTGTTATATGATATGCGAAAGCCTCTTAGTACAAACTGTTTGTTCCTAACAAAGGTGCAACAGACTAGAGATTCACTGCCTCGAAGGCAAGAAAAAGCATTACAGAGATGACACATGCTTGGTATCGGGTGAATCATTAAACCCCTGGATTACATAGAGTGCTTTCAGAATATGACCACCCCTGGGAGCCATACAGCTTCCCCAGACATCAGATCATGTCCGTAGAGGTTTTTTGATGTTGTATCAAATCTTGTTACTCAAGTTAAGACATTCAAATCCTGTAAGTACACTTTATAGCTCATACTGTTTACTCACTGAAGGAACAAGGACACCATATGATAAGGTACAAAGAGGTAAAGGAAATCTGGAATTAATCTTCTAATGTTGAATGCAGAAGATTGTTCAATATTTTGCAGATAAAGTTCTGGTAGAAAAAGTTCCTTTTAGGCAATGTGAGTGTCCCTCTGAGAAGACCAAAATGGCAAAGTGGGATCAGAACTCCAAAGGCCAACAGCTTACCAAAAGACAAACAGGAAAAGCAGGCCAGTTCCTTGGGGGCAAATCAACTCGTGGATCCTCAAGATCAAAATTTGGCATTGAGGAAATGGAAAGGTTTAGCAGCCAATTTGGAGACTTGACTTGACGCTCTGTGTGGTTTATATACTCCCAAGAGGATACAAAAGTTATCAGCCTCATTTAATGCTTATTGCCACGATCTAGTTGGATATAGTTGTCAGTATCTAAGCAATTATTTTCTACCAAATCACTGAGTATGACCAAAAGGAGGATTTTTATGGATTTTTACTTAGTAACTTCACAAAGACATATGCGAGAATAAGAAACACAAAAATGTAATCAAACCCTTTTATAAACAAGCAATTCAAGTGTATCATAGCAAAATACATCAAGATACTCTACGTACTACAGTAGCGGTTCTTAAACTTTATTAAGCACCAGAATCTCCATCAGATTGCTGCCCTCTGCCCTATTTTCTGGATTAGTAGGTATACAATTCGACATCTTTAGTAAATTTCCCTACGCACCTGACACTGCTGTTTTGAACAGTATACTTTTAGAACATGGAAAACACAGTCCTAGTCTTACAAGAGGAGAGAAGAATGCTCATCAGCAAGAATGTTGGCAATGAGGTGGGTCAGTGTTTTAGAAAGGAGATTTCCATGTAAGGGTTTCTATATGGACTTTGGGCCTAGGCCAATCACTTTTTCATCTCTGGATAGAGGTTAGTGTTATCCTCCCATGGAGGAAGTGACAGTGAGTGAGGACATAAAGGATATCTGTGCAACAGGGAGTCTGTCCCTCTTATTCCTCCTGAGAGGTCTTCTTTTCCTTGGTGCTTTGAAGATTGGTCTTCTCTCCCCTTGCCAACAGCTCTTCAAAGATCTCATTATGCATGTAAAATAAAACATATCCACTGTTAATCCTAGCATCCTGCATCTGGGCCTCTTCGATATTTGATACCTGGAGATCATTGTAAGTGAACCAGACATGCCTCCTGAAGTCATAGGCATCGCTGATAAAGTGGCCTGAATGGGGAGTATCCCCAAGGTGGCTGATAATACCAATGAGCCGATAGGTATAAGGATCTCTCTTATTGTTGTTTCTTTGTGGTTCCTTGGCTTCTGATTCTGATTTTTTATCTGAAATGTATTTGTTTTCAGGATTCTTATTGGAATATAATGAGCCTAGGTAATTTAGGTTACCCTTCTGGAGACTCAATTCTGTAGGTCTTCTGAGGCTTTGTGTGTGCTCCTGGGCATCTGGCTTTGGAAGGCTGCAAGGACGTGCCTGCTGAGGGGGTTGTGTATGCTTTCTTATCTCATCAAACTTCTGGGTAGGTATGGCCACTTTCTGCAATCTTTCTACATTTCTGGGACTTTTATCTTCATTAAAAGCTTTATTCGTCTCCCTGATTCTACCAAAATCTAACCCTTCAAGTATATCTGTTTTCTCATAGTTTGGATTAAAGAAACTCTGAAATTTTTGTGGTTCCAATTCCTTGTTGGATGCAATGTGCAGAGCCACCGAATCTTCGCATTCTGAGGTACGCTTTGTTGAGAAGGTTGATGAGTTGATGATTTCAAAACTCATCTTTTGAAATGCTTTTAAAAATTGGAAGTCCTTAATATGTGAATCCTTCCTAAGGGGAACAGGTGGTTTTGAGCTCTTATTGCAATGAGAAGACAATTTCAAATATGTGGAAATACTGACTTCCCGCTCATCCTTCATTAATGACCAAAACTCATCATAGCTATAGCGTTTCAGATGAATAATGAGGACCCTGGGGAGCCTACTGAATTTGTGCACTACAACAGACCTGTCGTGCTTACATTGTCCACATTTATACTCAAGCTCTTCTATGCCAAAGAAATGATCAAAAGAAGACTGAATAGATGAAGGATATGCTTTCATTTGTTGGGGAAGGTTGATGGAGAGATAATTACTCAGTTCTGTTTTGAGAACAGCCCTACCACAAGCTTTACACAAAATAGAGCTCAGCAGCTCAAACTCAAAATTTGTGATGACAGGACAAACAGCCATTTTGGTGGGAGCATTACCAGCAGAAGCCTCTTCAGGTGAATTTTCTTCCCCACATTTACTACTAGTCTCCAAAATTGTGTTGAGTTTTTGTATTGTCTCCTTCATCTGTTCTAAACAGAGACTTAAGAACTCATGAGCATCATTCTGCCTGTCACCAGCGAATATCTTTGCAATTAGTGAAGTGGCTCTTTTAATATGCACAAGTAACTGCTCCTTCATGCTCATGTTATAAGCATCCTTTAAAACAAGCAACTGTGCCAAACATATGCTAAAAGCATCACGGGGAATTTTAATCCATGGGAGATTCTGATTGAGTAAATCATTAACGAATGATGGAACTGAACATAGAGACTGTATAACTGCATTCATGTAACAGGTATTTCCCAAATTGGGGAGACCTTGCAATAGCTTCTCTGGGTAAAGTGCAAGGGACATCTTAAGCTCATTCCACTCTGGGCTATCCTCACTACAGTTTGGATCCAACAGAAATGGCAAAGCTATTTTCTCAGTAAAAGTTTGGGGATCATCTAAGTAAGGATTCCCACTAATGTTGGTCATGAATGAAAATTCAAATGCCAATTTCTTATTCTCTCGTAACTCCCTTAACTTCAATTGCTTTTCGTAATTGTGGCTTATACATGTCAAGGGATTTGCCTTAGATGTCTTATTTCCTTCAAAGTTATTTTCTTTCAGGACACTCTCATTATCATTCCTCTCTGAATCAGATAATAGGATTCTTTTCCTTTTCCCATGTTGATTTTCTAACTCTTTACTAATAAATGTTGATGATCTTGATGTAAACAAAGGCATCTTCGGACGCAGGGATGTTTTACTTTCTTTGGCTATTTCCAAGCATTCATTACTTGCCTGCTCACAAATTTTGTACAATGAAGTTTTCCTGAGCATCTTCTGTGTGTCTATGCTGGTAGAGACACCCTCTCCCTTATCAGGTGTCATGTGTTGTTGAAGGTCGTTTTGATGGACTTTATCTAGGATTGTCTTCAACTGTTCAGCATCTGTGGAGGATAATCTTTCAATAAACAAGAAATCATTGTTGTGGAATGTTAAATACAGGTGATTTTGGTTTTCTCCATAGGATCTAAGAGCCACGCTTTTAATATTATTATTTAACTGCAAAGTTGTAACTTTTCCAATGCTGAAATAGAGCAGAAGTTTAACGTTCTCTTCTCCTCCTACTGTTCCAATGAATGCTTCTTTTGACTGAGACATCCCCAACTCCATGCTCCACATTTGGACATAACCATGTATCAGTCTGGCAGACATATTTTCCTTATGAATTGAATGCACGTATTCTGGATTACTGACAATCTTGAAGTTTCTATTTGTTTTCCAAGTTCACCTAATGAGACAATACAAAGAAATGGTTCATTAGTTCTCTATATAGAAAGATCCTAGTAGTATTTATTTTATACTAAAATCTCTTCAAGTTCTGGATTTCTAGCTCTTAGTGATGAAACCAGTGCCTTCTGAGAGTCAACCATGGTTGGATAAGGGCAGAAGTCTTGATTCCCAAGGCAAGACCACTAAGAAGTTAAGAAAAGTTATTTCAACCATAAGAGAAATGCTTGGATAAATTTCAAACTCTACTCTTACATAATAAGTCTCATTTTCACCACAATACTGGATTCTATTCTGATTAATTTCTTCACTTCAACTGAAATCATGAAACATTTAGAAGACTTTCAATCCATAACTGAGAAACATAGTGAACATTTTCTCAAGTGTACGCACACAATGTTCTCATCTTCCTGTCACAGAATGACCTTACAGGGCAACCACAACAAGTGGATAAGAAAGTAGAAGTACTATATTGTGCTCAGCCCAATCACATATGAATATCCTTTGATATCTAGAGGATTTTATGCATCAGATATTTAAAGCAAATCAACCCATCTCCTTCCAAATTCAGTTGTTACTTTCACTTGGCACCCAGGAGCCTCCACACATTTTTCTGGTCATTAACAAAGTTTAATAAGAACAATTTCTTGCTTTCTTGCCCATAAAATACAGACGAAAAAGGTTTCTGGAGCCATCTCCGGCCAGAAGGCTCACTTAACCTGAGCTAGCTCCCTGTACTCAAAACCAGTAGGGAGGCTGGGGTGTAGCTTAGTGTTAAAGTGTGTGTTTACCATTTGTGAGGCTTTGGGGTCAATTGGCATCAAAACAAATCAAAACAAACAAACAAACAAAACACAGGAAAGGATCAGATTACTTAATCACTGAAAATTAAAAATTTCTGAATAATTCTGAGGCCCATCTGAATGAGTTAAAGTCGTTAGCACCACAAGTATCTTTGTCAGAAAATATATGTCCACGAATTGCTTGAAAGTTATAATTTTCTCCTAAATAGTTAAATATTCTTCCTGGGCTTTGTTTATGCTATTAATTTGCTCAGCAAACCTTGTCCTTATGGATAGTACTAAAGGAAACTTCTGCTTTATCCCTGTTTAAATGATCAAAAACTCAAAATTGGTAGAGCATAAATTAATGAAAATTTTGTTCTATAAAGTATTTTATCTATCAACCTATGTTCAGTGAAGTAGAGACTGTATCCATCCATATACAAAAGTGCACACGTATTCAAGTGAGAGAACAACTGTATTCATCATGGTAGAAATGGGGCCATAAAAACCTTTAAAGCACAGCAACAAATTCAAGTTCTCTGGATTATTTATAGTTCACTGTCCTACTCTAGATGCTAAGTAAGGATTTAAACCATTTCCTGTCCACAAAAACAGTCTTTTTTTCCAGTACTGGAGGGCTGAGCCCAAGGCCCTGCACATGCTAGGCAAGCACTGCAGCCCTGAGCTTTACTCCCAGCCTCACTTATCTTTTATTTTTATTTTGAGACAGGGTCTCATTAAATTGTGTAGGCTGCCTCTGGCCTTGAAATCATGATCCTCCTGCCTCAGCTTCCCAAGTCACTGGGATAATGGGCATGAGCCACAGTGTCTGGCCAAAAAAAACAAAGTCATAATTGTTCCTTCTTATTTATTAACTACTTGAGAGAACCTGAAACCCAAGAACACACTTCCAGTTTGCATTCAGACATTTTTGAATGCCAGCTCTTCTGTATTTATCAAAAAATGTCATCTTGTGGGGCATGGTGGTGCATATCTGTCATCCCAATGCTAGGGAGGCTGAGGCAAGAGGATCATAAATTCAAATTGGGCCTGGGTCATGTAGCAAGACACTATCAAAAAAATCATTATTTCTTCCTTGTAATCAAAGCTGAAATAATCCAAGATCCTCCTGGTATTTCCACATCTTCAAGAACAGTTCAGACATGTTTACAAAATGATGTCTGTCATTCCTTTCTCAGTCTGACATACTAATATTTCATTCCAGAATAAAGGAGACTTCTTTTAGACCACTGAGAATGGAAAGTGAAGATTAAGAATCTTCTTTGCTGATGGATGGCTGAGCTGTCTAACCCTTGCTCACTTCTCCAGCACAGTGTAAGCTTAAATTCCCCATTTTTATTAGGTGCCATCATGTCAGGTCCAACTCATAGCGATCCTATGTACAACAGACCAAAACATTACCCAACACAGTGCCATGCACATGACTTTTTTATTTTTATGTTTGAACCCAATGTTGCATCCACTGTTTCTTCTCATTTTGAGTCATGCCACACCAGCAAATGGAGGTCCCTGGGCTTTATTCCATTCCCATCATTAAGGTCAACTCTACTTTCAGCAGGCAACTCTTCCCCAATCATCTCTTGAATGCCTTCCAGCCTGGGGTGCTCATTTTCCCACACTATATTTGACAGTGATTCTCTGCTACTCATAGGGTTTTCAATGGCTAACTGTTTTGGGAGTAGGCTGCTGGATCCTTCTTCCTAGTCTATCTTAGTCAGAAGCTCAGTGGAATCCTGTCTACCATGGCTGGCCCTGCTGGTATCTGAAATTCCAGTGGTATCTGAAATTCCAGCAGGCATTCATCTCTCCATTCACTCAGCTGTTGCTTCAGAATCACAGCAACATGCAACCCCCCACAACAATGACAAGCTTACAGACACATGGGGGACTTTTTAAATTAATATAATTGTATAAAACAATGGGTTTTATTATGATATTTTCATATATGTATATAATACATTTTGATCATATTCACCCCCCATTACTCTGTCTTGCCCCCTACCGCTTCTGCTGGTCCCCTTACTCTTCCCAAATAGTCCCCCTTCTACCTTCATGTCTTTTTGTCTTTTTAAATCTACATACTGCATATCAGAGAAAACATGTGATTTGTCTGAGTCCAGCTTATTTTATTTAACATCGTGATCTCCAGTTCCATCCACTTTCCCACAAATGACATAATTTCATCCTTCTTTGTGGCCAAGTAATACTCCATTGTGTATATATACAACAATTTTTTTATCTATTTATCCACTGATGGACACCTAGGCTGATTCCATAACTTGGCAATTGTGGACAGTGTCCAGATAAACATGGGTGTGCAGGTATCTCTATTGTATGCTGCCTTTGATTCCTTTGGGTATGTACCCAGGAGTAGTGTATCCCCTTCTTAAATATCCTTCTTGATTCTGTCTCATCATTAAAAGCTGTTGAAGCTTTTTTTGATCATTTTTAAGAAGATTTTCAACTAGATATATTGGTTCTCCAAGTCTTTACTGAAGAGCCACTAGGTGGCTATTCTATGATGCCTAAAGTATACTTTAGTGTAGTGAAGTTCCTGTTTCCTTGCCACTCCCAAACCTGACTCAAAACCTATTGATCGTTATTATTGTATTTAAAAGTTATGACAGCCAACATATTTTTTCTCTCATTTTTTCTACAAATTCCATCTATCAGGTTTGACTGATCAACTAATAGTACAATATACTGGGATAGCTGCTCACCTCAAAGCATAGTCAAACACAAAACTGTACTGCTTTTGTCAGATTTACAGGCAAAGCGTACAGTCCAACAACATGGCCACAGGGGTTTTTGTTGTTGTGCTGGTGGTGGTTGTTTTTTTTTAAAAAAACCTACTAGAAATGGTTGCTTCACTGTTAATTTACTAACTCAATCTACACTTCTCTTTCTGGTCATTGAGATGTTTACTGAACATCTGCTCTATGCCACACACACACACACACACACACACACACATGTACATATACATATATTTTTCTTGTTGTTGTTGTTACACTACTAGTGGGTTGAACCCAAGGTCTCACACATGCTTTGCTAGCTCTCTACCACTGAGCTACACCACCAGTCCATTTTTTAAATTTTGAGACAGGGTCTTGCTAGGTTACACAGGCTGCCTCTGGCCTTGAATTTGCATCTACCTGCCTCTACCTCCAAAGTTACTGGGATTATAGGCATGAGCCACCATGCCTAACTACCTCTATCTATATATTTTGATTTGATTAACATCTGCTTAATCCTGCGCATTGTAACCAGTTTTCTGAGGGACATAAAGGATGTGAGTATTCACTATACCTAAATGATCTGGACTCTAAAACACCACTGGGTAAGTATCAAAGGAGCTAGGAAAATATCCTTTCAGTGCCATTTTTCTGGTGGGAACAGTGTTTTGTAAAAGAGAGAGAAAAGATCTCCTGGAGGAAGATTTCTCAGGCCTCACCTAAGCTCCCCAATATACCTGGTTTAGCCTCATTCTTTGCAGAGCAAGTAAGAAATTTTCCCTTAGGGACAATGTCTGCAAGCCTAAGAACAGAAACTCTCAGTTTATTAATTCTAAATTAAGATAATTTAATAAGGACTTATGCTGCTTTTGGAGTATTTATTCTCTGTATGCTGCATTTGTATCTCCCACTATTTATGGTTTCATTATTTCAAGAGCAAGAAAAACTTGAAAACAAATGACTGTGCATCTCTCAAACATGAATATGTATTTCTCAATCCCAAAGAGTTCATTACTGAAGAGTAATAAAAAGAAGAAAACTAAAAGGATTATTTTCTTTCAAGTGTTCTAGTTAAACAGATGATGCTTTAAGACAAATAACCATTTGTTTTGATAAGTTTAAGGGGAAATACAGTCTGGAGGCAGAAGCATAAACTCTTGAAGGTCCTTTAGGCTCAAGTACTATGAGAAAGTAACATTTCTATATCAGTTCTCATCCACTGAGGTGTAAATACAACTGTGATTATTTATATATATACATATATATACATACATACACATACATACATACATTATAGTGTATATATAGACACAAATATATAATCAAGCATGTGTTTATCTTACTAAGGTAAAGGTCAATATGTAGAAGGTGGTGTGGTACAGGTGGTAAGTTTTAATTATCATCTTATTTCATAATTTCTCAAAAACATAACTAGTATACAGTAAGAAACCCTGCTTAGTTACCCAAATAAGCCTCATGAGATAGAAATGATGAAGAGTCTAGAAGGTAGTGGACTAGCCCATGTATGCAGTTAAGTGGAAAACAGAGGGCCAGATAATTACCACAGAGGTTTAAAATAATTTCTGACTATCTCCAACAAACCTAAGAGCTTTGAAAAACAAAACTTCAATTCATGTTAATTTTAAACAAGTATCTTACAAACATTTTGGACTCTGGAAGGCCAATTCTACTTATCAGGCCCCATTAAACACACTGAAAAATGGTCATCAAAGCTGTCTTTGAGGACACCATTCTATGAGACTATTATTCTAAGTACAGTATAATTAATAAGCACATTGCATTTCCCACGACAGTCCAAATAAAAGATTTTCTACAACGATTGGCTGGTGTGCATTAAATCTGAGCTTGGAAAGTATAGTCACATAAAAAAATATGGAAGAATTGGTAGGTGAATATGCTAGGATTGGATAATGGGAAAGGTCATTTTCAAAAGCCCTCAGGCACTGTCAAAAGTCAGCAGGCATTCATCTCTCCATTCACTCATTAAACAAGTATGTATAGAATACTAGAAAGCACTGTATCAAGTGCTAGGTATGGATGAATGAAAATAAATACAAAATCCAGGCTCTTATAAAACTTCCATTGTAGCAGAGAGATGGAAAATATAAGCACATAAAATATAAAGGGTATCACAGAGTGGTAACTGCTAAAGAAAACAAGGGAAAAGAATGTGTGCCAGTGGCTGACAAGGATGGGCTTGCTGCTTTCCACAAAGAAGACCTCCACAGGCCTAATTGATAATGATCATATTATAGCAGGGTCTTGAAGAAAGTGAGGGAGCAAACAGATATAGAGTGCACTAGGCAAGAGGAGGCCTACAGCCGTAGCCCTGTGGTATCCAATCCCATCAGATCTCAGAAGGTAAGCAAGGTCGGGCCTGGTTAGTACTCAGATGGGAGACCTCCTAGGAACACCAGATACTGTAGGCTTGGGAGACGGACCCGGCAACCCACTCCCAAAAATCAGTCCGCCATTGAAAACCCTATGAATAACAGAGAAGCACTGACAATAGTGTTTCACCTGTTGTACATAAGGTCGCTATGAGTTGGATACTGACTCAACAGTATCTAACAACAACAACAGGCAAGAGGAAGAGGTGGGAATGTGGTTGGCATGTTAGAAAGAGAAAACAGGCCAGTGTGGCTGCAGAACTGTGAAGACATTTGAAGAGAAAGGTGTGAAAGTTTTGTAAAAGAGCAAAAAAAGGAATGGACTAGTAACCTTGCTGAGTAGCACCACACACTAATGGCTGACTGACCTTTGTAGTCATGAATTTACAGGGGGGCCAATCAGCATATTTTGGTTTTCTCTAGATACACTCAGCTGTCCAGTTGCCATGGTGCAGGTGTGTAACAGGCAGAACCTTCAATTTAACTTGCTCAAGAGTCTGCATTCTTAAGTAATCAAGTAAGAAAGTGGGAGTTAAAGGTATAAAGAGGAGAATTATTATAAATATGGACCTAAAAAGGGAGAAATAAGAGCAGAGGACAGAAACACATGAAAAGGCTCCATGAAATACTGAGGGTGGGGTAGAAGCATCAGGGGACCAGGAGCCCAGCTCTTATTTCAGTAGCTCTAATTCTGCCCCCTGCTTTTAAGCAGCTGTCAACTGCTTGCAGACTTCCTTCTCCTATTGTCCTCCCATCTTCCTTTCTGTTGCTCTATTCACTCTCATTCTGGCTCCCAAGCTGGAAGCAAATAATGGGAATGGCAGGGAGAGTTGAATGTTAAGGGTACATTGACTGGGTTAGAGGCAGGCAGGATCAGATGCAGGGGGTGGGGAGGCATGGGCTGGCGGAAGGAGAGAGGAAGCCATCCCCTCCCGTTTTTCACTCTCCCAAATTTGGGTTAAAGGTCAACACATCAAGAGGCGCATTGCCTCTATAGCATTTGCAATTAAATCCTGGCATTATGTTTGGTCTCAGCTTCAGTGTGCATGGCTTTTCAAAATGACTGGATCAGGGCAGACTCTCTTTTTCTTTCTCTGGTTTAAAGGTGCATTTCTACACTCAGCAAACGTCCGAGTCATTGTATAGCAGAGAAATGCCATTATTTTGCCTCTTGACATACACTGCACATAAATCTCTCCATAGGAGGCCCTAACCAAAATGGGCAGAATTCTCGAGACTAGTAAATTGTTCCCATGAACCATTCAAGCTTTGAATACTTTCTGAGAGGCAGACTTGGCAGAGTACTTTTTCCATTCTTTTAAAGTGATTGTACTAGTGCTATTAATAAGAAATAGCTGATTAAGAAAAGAGAATGCATAGTTAATTTTCCAGAAGTTAAGTAAGATTTATTTAAAGAGTGTTCTTTCATAAGAAAGCACGTATGTGTTACGCTGAAATCACAGGCTTTCTGGAAATCAAATCCTTTTCTCTTATTGCAGCTCTTCCTAGTATTTTTCAGCCCTTTCTGCTAACTATTGTATTCACTTGTTTCTTCACTTACTAGCCACAATAACAGAGAACTTAATTGTACTCATGGAGAATCTGTACATGGATCAGGAGGCAGTCATTCTAACAGAACAAGGAAACACTGCCTGGTATAAAGTCAAGAAAGGTGTGCATCAGGGCTGTATCCTTACACCATACCTCTTCAATCTGTATGCTGAGCAAATAATCCAAGAAGCTGGACTTTATGAAGAAGAATGTAGCATCATGACTGAAGAAAGACTCATTAACAAACTGCACTATCTAGATGACACAACTCTGCTTGCTGAAAGTGAAGAGGATTTGAAACACTGATGAAGATCAAAGAACACACTCTTCAGCATAGATTATGCCTCAATATCAACAAAACAAAAAATCCTTACAACTGGATCAGTAAGCAACTTCATGATAAATGGATAAAAGACTGAAGTTGTCCAAGATTTTGCTTTATTTGATTCTACAATCAACATCTGTGGAAGCAGCACTCAAGAAATCAAAAGACACACTGCACTGGGAAAAGCTTTTGCAAAAGCCTTCTTTAATGTTTTCAAAAGTAAATATGTCACATTGAAGACGAAGATGTGCTTGACCCATGCCATGGTATTTTCAGTTGTATCACAGTGCTCGTGAGGAGACAGGAGAAGAACTGATGCTTTTGAATTATAGTGCAGGAGACAAATATTGAATGTACTATGGACTACCAAAAGAACCAACAGATCTGTCCTAGAAGTAGTACAACCAGAGTGCTCCTTCGAGGCAAGAATGGCCAGACTGGGTATTATGTATTTTGGTCATGTTGTCAGGAGGGGCCAATCCCTGGAGAAAGGAATCATGTTTGGGAGTTAACAAAGAAAAGGAAGACCTTCAACTTGATGGATTGATACAGTGTCTGCAACAATAGGCTTAAGCATAAAAACATTGTATGCATGGCACAGTGTTGGGGAGTGTTTCAGTCTGTTGAACGTATAGGGTCCGTATGAGTCAGACCCTACTTGACAGAACCTAAAAACAACAACACACAAAATATCTACTGATATCTAGTCAACTATGGATATCATTTATGAGCCAGACCCAGAAATGAACAAAATATTCCTAATTTCAGATAGATTGTTGTTGTTAGGTGTGATCGAGTCGGTATCCAACTCATAGCGACCCTCATAGGGTTTTCAATGGCTGACTGTTTCGGGATTGCCTTGGGAGTGGATTGCCAGGCCCTTCTCCCATTTTTGCAGTGCTGGGAATTGATCTCGGGGCCTCAGAGACTGCAGCACAGCACTCTACCCACTGAGCTAAATCCCAGCCCTCAGATAAATTATAGGACAAATATAAACAATAGCAGTACAAGAGAAAATATATTAATTAAGACTAAGTAAAATTTAATTAGTATTACCTAAAAGTCCATGGTGTTTTCTACCATCTCTGCTTCTTGTAGCATTTTGTCTGGAATGCCTTTATCGCCTACATTTATCTTAGTTTTACCCTTCCTTTTAAGGCCCTGACCAAGTCTCTTCATTGAAAACATTTGCCAGGTCTGATTTTTCTACCTCAAAATTCACAAAGCATTTGCTTTTTATAATTAACAAAGACTTTCGCTTCACATGTGCTAGCTTGCACTGTTACTCCATAAAACCCAACCACAAAGTTAACAGATATCAGGCAACAATTAATTTTTTTCAATGTGTGTGAAGTGAAATCTTCCTTTGCCCAGAGAAATCATGAAATTTAGAAACACAGCAATCTTTTAAGGGTTATAACCAAAGAATTTTAATATTCCTAAAGAACAGTGTCCATGGTTTTAAAACAAGGGCTAGTAGGAAAAGAAGTGATGAAATCAATGGGCTGGAATTGTTATTGGCATGACAGGTAGGTTAAAAGAGACAGAAGATTGAACATGTGAAGACCAATATCTATCATATTTAAAATGCATCCACAAGCTGGGTACATTGGTGCGTGCTTGTAACCCCAGTGACTTGGGAGGTGGAGGCAGAAGTATCACAAGTTCAAGGCCAGAGGCTGCCTGAGTAACTTAGCAAGACCCTATCTCAAGATAAAAAATGAAAAATGGGGTGGGGAGTGCAGCCCAGTGGTACAGCACTTGCAAATTATGTGCAACACCCTGGGTTCTATCCTCAGTACCACAAAAAATAAGTAAATAAAAATAAAAATCAAACAATAAATAAAAGGCATACACACTTTAATGAAGCCAATACCTCCATAAAGTTTCTGTCCAATAAATATAATTGCAAGCCTATAAATCTTTTTAACAATCAACATCTTTTAGAATTTTTTAAAGACCTATAAAATGAGACTTCTTATCTTGTGATATTGGCAAAGGTGCAAAACTTAGTAACAACCACAGTGTATGAGAATTATTCCACAAGTGATAAATATAGTTATCAAAAATTACTAGAAATAAGGAAATGCAGTAATATGGAGCACTGTGGCATTTTCCATATTCCCATGTGCAAATCAAGTAGGGGCAGGGAGACTCGGACTGGGGCTGGTTTCCAAGAAGACAGGAGACTGCCTCTCAAATCCTGTATAGATACTTACTGAATAACCCAAATGTGTAAATGTGTAGGCCAAACTCCTATAGTAGGGTGTGGAGTTGGAGGGACAAAGAAACTGTTGTCTGACTGAAACTGAGAAGTGTATGATGCCCCTATGACAGGGCAAGAAGAGGCAACAGTGAAAGCCAGTTCCACTTCTTATATATACAGCAGAAATGGCACAAGTTTCTATGTCCTAAGTAGAAGATAACTGGACTACAACCTCATGAAAAAAACCATCCTAAAAGAAATGTCTTCCAGAAAAATACGACCTTCAAAGAAAGAGGCTCTATGGATACACTGTACAAGAATAGGAAATCACAGAAGATTAATTAGAAAACCCAGCTTCTTGGAGAATGGTACTGGGTACTGGTCCTAAAGGAAGGAGTTTCCAAATTCAGTACTGCACCCCATGGGAGAAGCAGCTTTTACAGCCTCTCATGACAGAGAACTTTTGGAAGTTAAAAACCTCAAACATAGGCAAGGCTAAATAAAAATGCTTTGTCGATTTTCCTTATTTATGCAAACTAATTTAGCCATTTTTTTTTCTTTTATGTCTTTAGAATCTAGCAGAAGAATCAACTTTCATTTCTTTGGCTTTTCCTCCCGTTTCTTTCCCTTCTCTTGTTTTTATTTATCTATAGGAGACATTCCAATCTTACAGACCTTTTGGGAAAATATCCACAGTTATTGCTCAGCAAATAAAAAGGAATAAAACACAGCAAGAGGGAAAACAATTCTGCCCCAAAGTAGAGGAGAATCACAGCACAACAGAAACCATCATTTCAGCTCAAAAGCATCAGTTGAACAAGCTCATTATTTAAATTTGTCAAGAAAACAAACTGCAGCCAGGCATAGTAGTGCATGCCTGCAATCCCAACACTCAGGAAGCTGAGGAAGGAGGATCATGAGTTCAAGGCCAGCCTGGGCAACTTACTGTCTCGAACAACGAAAAAAGGAGAGAGGGAGAAAATTTAAAAAGAAAAAGAAGAAACAAAACAAAATGCCACTTCCTTGACAACCAAAAAGTGCTTCCACCCTACTTAGGAGCAATATTAACTATATGGACCCCACATGCACAAAACACAGAAGCAATGCCTGTTGCTGTGGTTCAATATTCTCTCAGCATAGAGTGGCTAGACATTATACCCACAGAGTAAGAAGGCAGGCCTGGGACCAGATCTAACAATAAGGCAACATGAAACCCCAAAAAAACCACAGTCCAGACCAGAGTTGGATGGGGAACAAAAAATAGCCTTTGTTTTAATTCCTTTAGAGATCTGCAGTATTGACAGAAATCCAGGGAAGCCAGTAAATATTGTAGGGCAGTGAATTTGGTGTCAATAAACTTACTCAAGACAGTAAGGAAAGACTGATGGGGATGGTTTGGACAATCAAGACAATAATCAGGTTGCAGAGGCACCTGAAAGAAGGTGAGGGTATTGAAAAGGTACTGGATTTGAGAAACTTTAGGCACTACCCTACATGGGGATTCACTAGCTCTAAAATTTATTTTGGTGAAACAAAAGGTAAGATTACTGAAAGTTAAAACCTGTTGTTGTTGTTGTTAGGTGCTGTCGAGTTGTATCTGACTCATAGCAACCCTCATAGGGTTTTCAACAGCTGATAGTTTTGGGATTGCCTTGGGAGTGGATTGCCACATCCTTCTCCCATTTTTGCGGTGCCAGGAATTGAACCTGGGACCTCATAGACTGCAGAGTGGCACTCTACTAACTGAGCTAAATCCTAGCCCCTAAGTCTGTTGTAGACCAGTCAAACTTGAACTACCACAGCTACAAGATTCCCTAGGCTACTGATGCTCCTAGACATAAAGTTCCTCTTTTCCTTCCAACTGTAGGTACAATTTCACCTATTTACAACTTCTTACCCAGAGTAACCCTCAACCACATTTGTATTTGACACTCCATTACAACCTTTGTTTTTTGTTCAGCAGAACTTCAGGTCCGGATCCTGCTGCCCTGTGCTCTCTTTGCCTTAAGTTCCTGATAAATAACTCTTCCTGACACCTGACTAAAGAGTTCTGACATCCCACACAAGTAAGGATAGGGCCTACCCTATGTCAAGAGTTCCAAAGCCAGAATTGCAAACTAAGATTATTGCTACCTATAAAATGATACCTCTATCAGAAGCATCCCCCACAAGTAAGCAGATGATGAAGTTATGAATAAATCCGGACTTTGGATGTTTACCACAAGGTTCAGGCACTTGATCCTGGAAGGGAATTCCAGGGTAAACTCCATTATTTGTGCCTGCCCATCTATCTACTATCCTCATACTCTTTCTTGACATTAATATGCTGGGAAGTCCAAGGAAAGAAAGCAAATCACAAGCAGATAGCCTATGATAATAGGAGTTACTTCTTGCCTTCCATTATTACAACAATCAATTGGATCAAAGCCATCCCGGTAATACCCATGACTGACTAGTACAATTTTGGAAAAGGCAAGGCATTGTTCTATTAGTGAGTAATGGGTGAGCTCATTTTTTTAACAAACAGAACATGATAGAGACCTCACTAGAAAGTTTTGGAATGCTTCTATAAGAATATCCTGGTACTTAACTTTATAGCCATGTCCCCAACACACAAAAAAAAAATCCATGAGGAGATGCTTTCAGGATACTGAGTAGATTGTGCTGCTAGGGATCAGTCAAGGGTGTTTTGACCCCACACAACACAAGGGGGAGCTACAGCATTTTTCTTTCCAAGGTAAGGAGGGCAGCAATTCTTCAATGCATCTTTAGTTTAGTTAAGGATAAATGCAACATAGGCCTAGTAAGAGGTGTGAGAGAATTTCACAGCCACTATCTGGAAAATGAACTTGAAAATGTATTAAATGCTACATATGCTAGAACAAAAATTGCTTAGAATGCTTTCAAAATCCCAATGTGTCTTATCTAAATGATCAGTCCCCTGAACAGGAAAAATGCAAAACTGCCCTGATTTGTTCACCGTTTCTTAACTTGACCTGAAATATCCTTCATGTTGGATCCCAAAACCTAAATCATACATATAACTGCTAAGAGTGATTCTCATCCATCTCCCTATTTAAGTGATACCTCATTCTGCACACCAGATTTTTTCCCTCTTTGCTGCCGCTAACAAGTGTGTGTGAATCAAGCACACTGGCATATGACTGTAATCCTAGCAACTTAGGAAGCAGAGGCAGGAGGATTATGAGTTTGAGGCTACAGATAGCCTGCGCAACTCAGTGAGATCTTGACTCAAAAAATACAACAGGGGCTGGAGGTGCAGCTCAGTGACAGAGCACTTGAACAGTATGCATGAGGCCTTGGGTTAAGCCCCCCAGTACCTCAAAAAAAGTGTGTGTGTGTGTGTGTGTGTGTGTGTGAGAGAGAGAGAGAGAGAGAGAGAGAGAGAGAGAGAGGGAGAGAGGAAAAGAAAAGAAAAGAAAGAGGGGGGAGAGAGACAGTAGTTTACTATCCCAAATTGATAAACTCATATCCAATGATTGGGATCTAACACAAACATCATCTCCTTTGAAAATATGTCTACCATTCATCTAACTTAATAGCATATCTACTTCCTCAATCTTTACCTCTTCTCTGAATTTTAAAATGTGTAAGAATCTGGAGAACAACCAGACACATGTATTTCCTATGTACACTGGTGCTGAGAACGAAAACCTTCTATCTCATATAGTTCACTGTCCTCATTAATGTGAATCCACTATATTTATCAAGATGACTTTACTCTTCTGAGTGATAAGTTGCAACTAGCTTTATTTTCACTCTAGCAACTCTACAATAGAAAGCTGTGATGGGCTGACCAGTGTGCCCTCCCCCAAATTTGTAAGTTTAAATTGTCTTTTTTTTTCCCCAGTACTGGGGATTGAACCCAGGGCCTTGCACTTGCATGCTTTGCAAGTGCTGGACCACTGAGCTGCACCCCACCCTATGTTTTCTACTTTTTTTGAGATAGTGTCTCACTAAATTATGCAGACTGCCTCTGGTCTTGAACTTGCAATCATCCTGCCTCCACCTCCCGAGCTGCTGGAATTACAAGCATGCACCACTAGGCCCAGCATGCAAGTTGAAGTCTTAACCTCCAAAATGATGGTATTAAGAGATGTGGCTTTTGGGAGGTGATCAGGTCATGAGGGCAAAGCCTCACTGGTTAAGTGCCCTTATTAGAGAGACCATTGACAGCTAGCTAGGCCCTTCCACTATATGAAGACACAGCAAACAAACTCTGGTCTGTGAACCAAGAAATGGTCGCTTATCAGACACAAAATCTGCCAATGCTTTGACTTTGGACTTCTCAGCCTCTACAAGTATGAGAAATAAGTTTCTGTTGTCTAGTTATGTTATTTTGTTATGGCAGACTGAACAGTATCAACTTTGTATCCTAAGACTTTCTGAACATTTTGCCTCCAAATCTTTGTTTTGCCAGGCCCACCAATTCTAAACCATTGCATCATGATTTTTACCTAATCCTAATCAAGTCACTCTGGCTCATTAATCCAGACTTCAAAGTTTCAATATCCTGGCTTTGTCCTTTCCTACTAAAATGCCATCAGACTCTGTCAAGGTAGAAATCTCCCTTAAGGTAGTAAGTGATAAACTTAGTTAGCTTTATCTTGGAAACACATTATTTTGACAGTATTTGGAGGAGCTAGTATTTAACATTCCCACTCAATAAATGTTAAATCGAGTAATTCATGGGGTAAGATGATAGGACTGACTTGAATTTGGCAGGCAGAGGGTAATTGCAAAAACAGTTATTAGTTTGTATTTTGGCTTTAAAGCCATCATGAGGGACTTGAATTTGACTGTTTTTATATCTCTATTTTCTTACCTTATGGGTTTTATTTTTCATGATTTTGAAGGCACCCATGGTACCACATATGACAACCCACATAACTTATAGCAAGTGCTAATT
This sequence comes from Pedetes capensis, assembly GCA_007922755.1. NCBI lineage: Eukaryota > Metazoa > Chordata > Mammalia > Rodentia > Pedetidae > Pedetes > Pedetes capensis. The sequence goes on along the minus strand of VMDO01022575.1, from coordinate 8,939 downwards.
TAAGGCCAACACCATATTTGAATGTTTGCCTCTTATTTTAAGGCAGGGTCTTGTTATGTAGCTTAAGCTGGCCTGAATGCTCAACATAGCCCAGGCTGGCCTCAAATTCATGATCCTCCTGCTTCTGCCTCCTGAGTACTGAGATGACAGGCATGCACCACCTTGTCTGATTGCTTTCTTTTCCTGATAAACAAAACTCTTTTGGAATTTAGTGAACCACCTATGTTTACTTCTCTGAGGAGTTTCTGGGTAACTCTGCAGGCTTCTGCTGGATATGTCTCTTACATCTATAGGTATATAAACAGAAAGAAGGAAAAAAATACATTTGCAAGAACAGGCTGATCAATAACACATTGATTTACCCAGTGCCTCCTGACAAGGGTCAGAATTCATGAGAATTTCCTTTGGAACTTGCAATTTTCTCACTGAAGAGATAATGAGTGGTGCTGGGCATTTTCTACTCTAGTTGTTTTCACCAATTTCTGGTGTACTTTTTCATTTGCACTGGGGGTGACAGATTCAACAATTTCCAAAACGGAGACAGGGATATTTCCCATACAGAATTGTGAAGTTTGTGCCACAAAAAACTTGTTCAAGCTCCTCGTTTCCAAATGAAGGCAATAAGCCTGTGATAAATGACTTGCACAAAGGTAATTCTCTTACACACTTTCAATATCTACACATATCCTGTCAAAATACTTACCCTTGTAGCTAGGGCACAAACTCAATTCCCACTGATTCACTGTGCAGTATTTTCCCCAGGTACACAGTGAAGTTTTCCATTTGTATCTTCTGGATATGTGAAAACAAAGGCTATTTCTAAGAGGAATCAAGATCTTTTCAACTTATGCTGGCTACTGGCTTCCCTGTTGACAGCTTGAAAAACATGTACAGAGACATGCATGGGAGCATGAGTCACAGGTAAGGTTCAATTTCTTAGGTGTGGAAAAATAGAGACCAATATGTAAGATATTGGACCCACTCTAACTAATGTGCTAGAGTGGGTTGCCACCAATTATTTGGTTTTTGTATTAAAGTATTTTCATTATGTGAAAGGAGCTAGAAATGAAGGCCAGATGAGAGGGTGATGTTTACTCTTCTGAGGTATTTTCACCTTTAGCTAGAACCACAAGGTGATTAACTATACCTAAGTGAGGAAGCACAACAAAGCAGCTTAATTTATGTCAGGAAATCAAGAATAGCAGTGACAAACTAGACTAAGCACTCACATACTTTTAGATAAACAATGAGACAATCAGTTTAATTTTTCCATTTATTATTTGTGAAATAGCCCAGTTAAATGAAGACCAAAAAAAAAAGGGAGAAATTTAAATGCCTGAGTCTCTTGGTCTAATATTCCCTATTTTTCTAACTAAGGTAATTTATACACATTTTAAACCAGAATTTTTCCCATTTATACTTGATATTATATAGAGTGAAGGCAATTACAGCTTTGCTCTTCTATATTTCTCTTACCAACATCTTTGCTTCTAAACTTTTTCTTCCACTATAGTCCTTCTTGCCTGTAGCCATAGCACTGTGGCGTCTGATCCCATCAGATCTTAGAAGCTAGGCAGAGTCGGGCCTGGTTAGTACTTGGATGGGAGACCTCCTGGGAGCACCAGATACTGTAGGCTTGGGAGAAGGACTCAGCAACCTACTCCCCCAAAATAAGCAGCCACTGAAAACCCTATGAATAGCAGAGAAGCACTACAATAGTGTTTTGCCTGTCGTACATAGGGTAGCAATGAGTCATCCACCGACTCGACAGCACCTAACAACAACAACATAGTCCTTCTCCAGGTTGAGGATTTAAAAAGCAACGTTTTGTGCCTCTAGATAGATCTCATCCACTCATTTAAAGAATATGATTTTACCATGTGTTCTCTTCAAGGGGCAATACCTTTTAGCCATCACAAAAACTAAAAGGCAGAATGAAAGCTAAAACAGGTTTAGTTATGCCAACACAACTTTTACCTACTCTCTACTGATTCATTTATGATCATTAAGGTCCTTGATATAGTATAATATTAAGCAGTTCAGTGAGTGAAAACACCACCAATTACCCATGTCAGTATTTTCAGCCAATCCTATACACTAGAGCAGAGATCAAAATAAAGGTAGAATTTATTGAAAACAAGAAACAATAATATTAAGTAGGAGGAAAGAAATGTAGAAAAAGCTAAAAATTACCTACTTAAAATAGTAGTGGTCTCAACTTGAGAAGACCAAATGCGTGATCTCTCCTTTGTTTCTAGCAAGCCCTGAGAACTGGGAACTAACCCTGACCATTTGCTGATCCTATTTCATCTAGTACAGCATTATGCAATAGAACTTTCTGTTCTAATGGAGAAGTACTATATCTGCACTGTTAATATAGTCACCAGATCCATGTGGCTACTGAACACCAAAATGTAGCTTAGGAGTGAGGATCTGAATTTTTACTTAAATTAATTTTTATTTAAATATTTATAAATGGCTAGTAGCTACCACACTGGACACAGAGCTCTATAACATAAGATGGCTGTAGAAACACCTTAATACCTTTCCAGTTTTGGAAAATGGACTGTAATATCTACTTCCATGTGGCAGATACTGTAGATTGCCTGATTCAACCCCTATCCACATTTCCCTTTTCAATCCCCTTTTCAGGGTATAGAAGACAAGCTGCATAGCTATCAAGACAGCAATAGGCATCTACTGAATTTATTTTACCCAATAAAGGTCAGATAAGCCTGGAATGATGCATTTTGCCAGTTGACAATCATTCTCTCCTTTTTCACCAGACTAGATACATGACAGGGATGGAGTTATCTCAGTTGGTAGAATGCTGCTCCCCAAATGCAAGAAGGATGCAGCAATGCACTTCCAAAGCAATCCTGAAACAATCAGCCATTGCAAACCTATGAGGGTCGCTATGAGTCAGACCCAATTTGATGGCACCTAACAACAAGATGGGGCTGGGATTTAGCTCAGTTGGTAGAGCGCTATGCTGCAGTCTCTGAGGTCCTGAGTTTGATTCCCAGCACTGCAAAAATGGGAGAAGGGCCTGGCAATCCACTCCCAAGGCAATCCCGAAACAGTCAGCCATTGAAAACTCTGTGAGGGTCGCTATGAGTCGGATACCGACTTGACGGCACCTAACAACAACAACAACAACAACAACAACAAGATGACAACCGGAATAAGGAAATGAAGCACCATGAGATAATAAGGATAAAGAGGAAAGCTGGAATAAGGTAGCCTTTCTAGACTCATGAGACAACAAGTACAAAGGTGAAATACAATCAGAATTGAAAAGTGAAAAGACTTCTTAAGAATACAGTTCCTTTAAGATATCATTGAGCCAGTGCTGTAACATCTATACTTATTTAAGCTACTATAGCTGTGTTTTATTACTTACAATTGAAGGCCCAGAACCACTGGATATGGAATACCATTAGATTTCAGTCCAAAGGTTGGGAAGAAATCATTTTGGATTAGCTGAATTGGAAAGCTAACAAATTTAGGATTGCAGAGTAAAAAGAATGATCACAAGGGCATCAATCCTCTGTAATGATCTGGAGCTACTACATAAGGGGTGAATTCATTACCAACACATTTTCTGTGGTATGACAATTAAACTCTTATTTAATTAAGACTCTGTAGTTGGGGTTACATGCAAAATAGTTTTTGTTACATGAAGTCAGGCACGTCTAAACAATACTTTTGTTTTAATAATTAATTCTATATCCATGTTGACAAGCCTTAAATAGAAATTTTGACAGCCTAAGATACAGCTATTATTTGAAACAATAAAACAATTAAACATACTTGTTTAAGCCACTAGAGTTACTTGCAGTGAATGATTTTCTAACTGATATTGTGTTTAAATCTCTATTTCACATTCATGTTTGCTTTAGTATAAAACAGATAAGATTTTGACAGTCAATGATGGAGTAGCAAAAAAAACAGAAGAAGCTGCAGGAAAGAGTGAACAGAGTCAACAGGAGAAAGGCAGCTGAAAAGCAGGAAACACCTCACAAAATGTAGCGTTTGGTGGAATGAGTTGCTAGAATATGGAATTTAGTGGGTTCAAGGTGTGATCCTAGAGAAAGAAAGAGAAAAACTTTTAGGACAGTGTAGTCAAAATTTGAGAGACAGGAGTAGACAATCAGTTACACATGTAGGGGGTTCAGGTAGCACACCTGAGTGGGAATGGAGCTTTGGCATTCAGATCACAGGTGGCACTAGATGTCGAATGTTTGACCAACTGAACATAGTGGGCCTCAATGTTTAGAGGGCTTCAGAACCACTTGAAAAACCACTTTAAAATTCAGGAAAGGGAGCAAATGTGACTGTGACTACCAAAAAGGCGAAGAAAGGTAAAATTTGATTTTATTCCTTTACACTATTCACATAACTAATTTCAAAATTCAGGAAAGAAATGTCTGCACAGATAGCACTAGCAATATCAACTTGATTATCTTTTGGCTATTTTCAGTTGGAAAGAGAATGAGTGTGTTTGTGATCTGTGATTGAGGACAAAATTCTTTGTATGAAGAGTCCCAAGAAAATGAGGAGGACGGCTGTGTGCATTTCAGTCAGAGTATGAGAGTGCTAAGCAGACTGGGAATAGAATACAGAGGATTGCTGTTTATTTTGTTAGTCTGTGGGCAAGCAGAGCACTGCCTTCCCCTTATAGTCACTCATAACTCCTGTCTACCAAGACTGATGGAAAAACAAGGCATCCAAGCCATATGAGGACAATCGGAACTCCCTCGAGTCTGAGGGTCTCTCCTCCCAAAGGATAAGGAGAACCACTGGTAGCTGTCTCCTCTTGCCATATGGAGAGGGCCTTTTTGTGTCATGAAAGAGAAAAGGAGAAAGTAGAACTGTGCCACAGAAAATACTATATGTGGAACTGATAATACTATATGTGGAACTAACCACCACAGGATTTCTCAGTAATGTGGCACAAATTCCCTTTCTTTCTTATAAGCTACCTTGAATTGTTTTTATTTCTGATACCTTAAGTTGAAAGTGACCTCACTAATACACTATGTATACAGCGTTCAGTTCAGAATACATGGTCACTATAAGAAGCTGATGACATTGGTAGAGGATTAAGGCAAGATATTAACCATGAGTATAGTATAAGCTCATGTGTTCTGGACATAGACACAGAAAAAGCAAGCACAGATGGCGAACATTTCCTACTGCAGGTATAAAACAGTCTCATGTCTGAGATAAGCAAAAAGCATAGATTAATTTATAATGTGAAAATTCAGGAGCTCTCTTTTAGATGTAAGTAGGTCCCACCTCCCTCCACAAGCCAATGGGCCACAGAGCAGGGACCTCTCTGAGGTTTGTAAATACAAGGGCTTAAGAACTCTTAGTATTGATGGCACATGAAAGAGCCTTAGCCTCACAGCCAACTTCTTCAGATAAGGACATTTGAGTCAGGAAGGTTTTAAGTATTTGAGCCAAGACTAGACTCAAAGCTTCAAAAGGAGTCTCCTTGGGACTAGGCTAAGCTTTTCTATGTAAGTGGAAGACTGGAAGGAGGGCATTCCAGACATTGGAAGAAGCTCAAAAGTCAGCAAGTACAAGGAGTTGTGTTGGCTTGGAGAAGAAAGTTTGGGTAATGAGGATATTTGTTATTTCAGTAACTAAACCCTCCTGGATAAGATCCAAGAATGTCTGCCTTATCCTGATTTCTACTCTCTAGTGCACAGAGTTAGAATAAGTTCCAGGGGCTATGCTTCCTACATGCGGGCAAAAGGTTAACAGCCTTCCAGAGATTCTGAAGAAATGACTCATTCAGCATCCTCTAGACAGTTTTTAATTTTTAAACTATAGATGTGGCTGACTGGGTGGGAGTGTCATTGGTCTCACAACTCCCATTAATTTTTTCACCTTCCTCTTTTCCACTCACTTTACATTTTCCCTTCTGAGTTTTAATGGTGCAAAAAGCACTAAGGCACTGTCATCTTCCATACCTAAACTCAAACAGATTCACATAATAGTTTTACAGCACTGAGCATTCAAGTCACAATTGCTGTCTGGTTTGCCTTACTCTGCCTTAATGGCAAACAGAAAATACTCCTAGAGACCTTTATTGGAAAGCACAGAACTTCTTAACATAATAATAGTATCTTAACAATTCACTGGAATAGGCTTAGCTGGTTTTAAGATTCTGTCCTTTTCCAAGCTTCTTACATACTTTTCTCTCACTGCCCATAATGAACATCATTCTCTTTATCAGTCACTCAAAATTTGAGTGCCTTGAAAATTGAAGACCGTCCAGTTGGATAAATTATTTGGTGTAATAATGCCTAATGATACATCCTAAATAGTCATAGCAAATCTTACCCTTGAAATCCAAGTCCCACATTTTATTGCCCTGTATGGTCATCCCAATTCAGCCTAGCAGACAGAATACTGGCTTTTGGGAACTGTCATTGAACTACAATGTTAACACTAAAATTAGGTGTTACTTATCAGTTAAAAAATCTGTTACTGTCCTAGAAGACCATCACAGAGACAGCTGCTGTTTACATGCAAATGGCTGGTACACCAGCTTGAAAGAGTGACCTAAAGCATAGTAGCTAGTCAGGGAGCTCAGGTACTAATGACATCCTTAAAACAGGGTTTTGAAATTTAAAAAAGACATGCTCATGAATACTTGAAATTAAAAAAAGAAGCCTGAAGTTCCAATGACTGATTGCCCACATGGCCAAGTCTGCACTTACTGGAAAGGGAGGAATGAGAAAAATATTGCTTTCACTTAATTTTAAGAGAAGTGATGTGTAGCAGTTGGTGAGGGTCAGAGAAATGGATGTAATTAATTATGCACAACACTCGTTTCATGATTGAATGGGATACCTCAGCTCTCAAAATGTTGCCAGTAAGAGACGAGCTGCACAGATCTAGCATTGGCCCTTGCAGTGGAAGTCATTACAGTGGCTGTCAGGTGATGTAAATCACAAGCAAGAAATACAAACTTCCCACTCACAGACCCAGATAAGAGTCAGCCGTGGGGTTGAATTATTATGCGAAATGTTGTTCTACTATTAAAAGCTAAAGAGACAAGCCAAATTGCCCTTTAAGCAGCTGTAAACACCAAGTTTCCACATAGGGAATTTCTTTATCTGTGTTTTATGTGTAGGCAATACTCTATTGTTATTTCCTTACTGATCCTCCATAGCTAAGACAAAGGATGGAAGGTGTTTTAGCTCAGGCTGCCATAACAAATACCACAGATTGGGTGGCTTAAACAACATAAATGTATTTTCTCATAGCTCTGATGCTGGAAAGTTCAACACCAAGGTCCAGCAGGATTTTGTTTCTGGTGAAGACACTCTTCCTGGCTTGCAGATGTGGCCATACATCCCCTGTGTCCTCACTATGGCTTTTACTTTGTATGTATGGAGGGGAGAGGAAGGAGAGGAAGTGAAGAATGGGAGGGAAAGACAAGGCTCAGAGGGCAAGAGAGAAAGAGATCTTTCTTTTCATAAGACTACCAAACTTACTGAATTAGAAACTCAACCTTATGACTTCATTTAACCTTATTACCTCCTAAAAGCCCTATCTACCTCCAAATAATTACACTGGGAGTGGGAGCTTCAGCATATGAATTTGGGGGGTGACAAAATTCAGACCACAATAGGAGATGCTAGGAAGAAAGAGAAAGGAGCCTTCTGAAGCCATCTCCTTCCCAGCCACCTTTTCAGACATAAGTGTCACTGTTAGCTTCCACTGACATAAAAGACTTGATCTGGTGGTCAGTGCTTCCTTGATAGACAATATCTTTACCTATATAGAAGGATTGCTAATAGGTAATACCTCCTTACAAATGGCCTAATCTGTAGCCAGTAGCAGCTTAACAAGAGCCCTGGTCTGTAGCCAGTAGTACGCTTTACATATGAAGACAATAGGTAACTCTGTTATCTGGGCAAAAAAGAGGGATCAAGACCCCTTCTGTGATAAAGAGCAAAACCTGTTTTACAGCCTAGGAAGGCCAGCCTAAGCGAAAGGATGAGAGAAATATGACACATCTGGAGAGAAGATCAAAGGGAGGGGAAGACCATTTGTCCCCTTAATGAGAGGTAGACTTGAAAAAAATAAAAGCCCCACTCCTTGATGCAGATATTCAGAGACGTGTCCACAATTTTCCATCTATGTCTAGAGCAGCCAGCAGATGTCCACAGGTGCCCAGAGGTGTTTGCAGTTGTTCACAGATGCCCATAGCCTCAGTGTTGGACCTGCCTGCTTCCTGACCTCTAACTCAGAAGTATAAATGAAAGTGTTTGGGGACCTTTACTGCCGAACCTGCCCACCTTCTGATTTCTATCTTAGAAAGTCTAGCCTTCTCTCTCTCCCTTTGTCTTTCCATTTCTCTTCTCCCGGTACTATCTTAAATCCCAAAGCCTGCTTGCCTGGGCACTTAGGGCACACTTCCCTTTACTAACTCTAAATAAACTATCCTCCAAGTTTCTTTGGGGTCCATTTTTAAATTCTTTTATAGATGTGACCAAGGATTGAGGTTTTCCTGCCTACTCTCCATTAACTCCCAGATCCCTCCCCCATAACAGTCCATAGCAGAAGTGAAGACCTTTGGGGCTATGGCATGATTTTTCTTCCAGTAAAACTTGTTCTTGCTATATGGAAATAATCTGTAGGAGCTAATAAGCAAAAAAGGGGTGCAACTGTGGATTTATAGTTGCCTATTAAAGATGTTGTCTATGAAGAACAGAAATAAGTACACAATAGTGTTTGACAGAATTGTTCTCAAAGACATAAGCCAAGTAAATGATGGCAGTAATAGTTCAAGTGTCTGCATTTTGGTAATGCAGATACTTGGGCTCTTTTTCCCAAATAACTGAGCATTTGCATTATATTTCTTCTCTTCCCCAAATCCTTGACTGTCAACAGATAAGGCACAGACCACATGACAT
>VMDO01022574.1:0-33240 GCA_007922755.1 Pedetes capensis | reverse complement strand
TTGAACATGGAGATGCAGGTGTCTCTGTGGTATGATGACCCATCTCCCTTTGGGTAAATTCCCAATAGTGTTATAGCTGGGTCATATGGTAGATCTATTTTTAGTTTTTTGAGGTACCTCCATATTGATTTCCATAGTGGTTGCACCAATTTACAGCTCCACCAACAATGTAAAAGTGTTCCCTTTTCCCCCGCAACCTTGCCAGTCAGCATATGATTTTTAATGAAAGGATAAAGTCACAGCAACATACTGATAAAATAAGATAACCTGAACTTATGTACAACTGATAGAATACAGTGAGAAGGCACATATGACTTGTCGAACATTCTTGCCAATGAAGCATAATTTAAACTATAAGCAAACATAAGAGAAAACAAAATTAAGAAGCATTCTACAAAATAACTGATTTGTTATCTTCAAATTCCAAAGTCATAGAAGTAAAAGTAAGATTGTTAAATTACTTCTGACTGAAGGAGACTGTAGAGACATCACATCTAAGTATAATATAAAATTTTGAACTGGATTACTTTATCATAATTAATATTATTGTAACAATGGGTAACTTTGAGCAGGGTTACAAGATTGGATGGAGTAATATATTAGTATGGTTTTCTTGATTTCGATAAGAATATTATAGTTATATATGAAGACAACTTTGTTTTTAGGAATTGTTGTTAGGTGCCATCAGCTCAGGTATGGCTCATAGCAACCCTGTATTCTTATACTAGGATTGTCAATGGCTGATTGTTTTGAGGTTGCTTCAGGAGTGGACTGCCACATACTTCTCCCACTTTTGAGGTGCTGGGGGAAATCCCCAAGGCTCCAGAGAGTGTAGTGCAGCACTCTACCAAGTGAGCTAAACCCTATCCCTTTGTAGGAATTATCCACAACATATTCAGGATGCTGAGACATCAAGTTATTTTCAAATGGTTTAGGAAAGAAAGTTCTTTGCACCATAGTTCAACTTTTCTGTAAGTCAGAAATTATTTCAAGAATCATATTAAGTATAAAAATGAATATGAAGAAATTTATGTGATCATGAAAAATATATATTTAGTATATATATATTTATCAAAACTTAACTAAATGTCATTTACAATGAGAATTTTTTTGTATATACACTACACTTATATACAAAATGCACTTAATACTTTTGGTTAAAAAATACATAGCTGTGTTTCAAAACAAGAAATAAATACCTTGATTGAAAATGAAAATGAAATAAATACCTTGATTGAAAATGAAACTCACTATGGGAGAATGGTCTGGATTTTGTGACTTGATGTTGGACATATGGCATAAGAACTGAAAAGCCACCTGAAGACAAAAGACAAACATGTTCAGGAGAAAATCATAATCAATATCCTCTCATGAAGTTTAAAGATGGAATTGTGTTGCCATTCATATAGAATTACCAAAATCCAGATGCTATGGTGCATGCCTATAATCCCATTGACTCAGGAAGCTGAGGCAGAAAGATCATACGTTCAAGCCTGGAGGCAGCCTGCAAAACTTAGTGGGACTCTGTCTCAATATACAAAATAGAAGAAGGGCTGTAGGTACTGCTTAGTGGTAGAGCACTTGCCTAGTATGTGTGAAGTCCTGGTTCAAGAGCCAGTACTAGAAAAAAAAATTACCTAAGGAGAACCAATGGCTTGCCCAATTTACAACTGTGAACACATGAAACAAACAACAACAACAAAAAAAAACCTATCAGTGTAGCACTTACAGACCCAAGTAAGCTTTTAACTAAACACCTATATGTTCCACGTGACCAGAATTTAGACAAACATCAAATAAATCACCAAACCACCATACAGGGAGCGACCTGCTCAGGAGTATAGTGGGTTTTGTTGTTGTTGTTTGGTTTGTTTTGGAATACTAGGAATATCAGTTCAGGGCCTCACACATGCTAGGCTCAGCTGCACCCACAACTCCTTTTTATGTTTTATTGTTTTATATTTTTATTTTGAGACAATGTCTTGCTAAATTGCCCAGGTTCCCACTGACCTTAAATTCACATCATCCTCACTCAGCCTCCCAAGTCACAGGGTAACAGGCATGTGCAGAACATGCTGCCCAGAAATCAGCTCTTCAACATCAAATACAGACAATGTTGTTGTTGTTAGGTGCCATCGAGTTGGTATCCAACTCATACAGACCCTACATACAATAGATGAAATACTGTTGTCAGTGATCTCTGCTATTCATAGGGTTTTCAATAGCAGATTGATTTGGGGGAATAGGTTGCCAGGTCCGTCTCCCCAGTGTACAGCATCTGGTGTTCTCAGGCAGTCTTCCATCCAAGTACTAACCAGGACTGACCCTGCTTAGCTTCTGAGATCTGTTGGTATTGAATGCCACAGGGCTACTGCTGCAGGCCAAAACAGACAATGAAAAACATCTAATTGTATGAATAATAAATAACACATGGAATAAAATATCAAAAAAATAGAACATGTTAGAACAATAAAGAAAAAGATTATAAACAACTGTACTTAATAATCCTTATATAGGTAAATGATAAAATAGCATAGATAAAAAGGATTTATTAAGCAAGAAAGAGAGATTATGAAACTAAAAACAAGACAAAGTTTTATAGGAACTTTGGGTATTAAAATACTGTAGAAAGATCAACATGTGGGATACTTCTGACACAGTGATACAACTAGGGGAAATATGATAACTGGATATAGCTAAAAATGAAATAACTGACTACAAGATGTAATGGAGAGAATCTTTAAGAATTCACATAAGAATGTTAAGTAACAATGATGAAGAGAAACTAAGAAACATAGATGATAACCAAGAAGTTTCAAAATATATCTAATAAAGAAAAGATAATGACATTGTACGGGAGCTGTGAGGGTAGAAGAGATAGTCCCAGAATGTACAAGGAAAACATTCTACAGTTTGAAAATGCTATGAGTTGGAAAAGCCTAGATTATGAAATATATTTTAAAGAATACCTAGACATACCAGAGAGAAATTTATGAACATAAAGAGTAAAAAAAAGGAAATACCACAAATAATCAAAAATTAAAGGTAGAAAAAGTCTGAGAGAATAGAACTGTATACATAAAAGTCAATATACTACAAAATTGTTATTAAACATATACTTAAAGATGTTTTAAGACATTAAAAACAGAAGTCTTTCATTCAAGAAAAAGAAAAATGAAGCCAGAAGGCAGATACAAGAAACAATAATGAAAAATAATTCATTAAAACATGGCAAGGAACAAAGTATTAAAGTAAAATCATACATTAAGGAGAAAAAAGAATAAATGTAATTTTTGAAGAGTCAAAATTGGCAAACTACTTACAAGACCAAACATTAAGATGGTGGGAGTAAAGTTTAGTGAAATAGTATTAGTAATGAAAAATTTTATTACAAATATAAAAGAGGTATATAAATCTAAATAATTAAAATGTAGATTAAAGAATTTTTCTTTAAAATCAGAGAAAAGTCACAATATACATAAGAAATAATAAGTCTGAATAGGTAAAGAAATTAAAGACACTGAAGCACTTTTAAAATATACTCCATCTGATAAGACACAAGAATAAGATAGTATTTTCATTCTTCATAAGTTATCTATTATATTATCGTATCCTTTCCCCATTGATGAATGTGAAAAAAGGATTAAGAAAATGCATCCTTGATTTATAAAATTAGAAAGGCAAAATCTATATCTTATTTACCTTTTGAATCTTTAAATACACTCCAATTATTTGAAAATGCCATGAAGCCAAAGCAGAAATAAAAATAGCTTTGAAATGATTCATAATTAGATTCATAAGGAAAAATTATTAATTTCTACCTGAAGTTCAAAATTAAGCTCTATTCTAGTGTGCCAGAAATAATTGGTATGTTTTATAGTTCATGAATAAATAACTATTCTCCCTGGGGATCCATTCAGTTCATTAATTAATATCTAACTTTTCATCTAATATTATCTTAGAAAAATGAGAAAATGGAACACTGTTAATTAGTAACCATTTACTTGCACTTAATACAACAAAATATAACTCACAACAATTTATGTTTTTAAAACTACATATTTACATTACTAAACCTTTTCAAACTTTACCTTTTAGAGGTAAATGTTTAATAGAGTTAGCCTTACCTACAGTCTTAAAAGCTTTTATATTTTAAGATATTAATTATTAAATGCTTTCCATAACTGGTCTTCCAAATATTTGGGAAAAATCAACAGATCCCCGGTGGTATATATGTACATATATGGAGAGAGACACACATACATATATATATTTAAAGGACAAATTGGAGCTTACAAAAATATTTAAAGCAGAGAGAAGGGCAAGATGGTGGACAGATAACACACACCTTCTGTCCCAGAGTAAAGGGAAGCCTTGATTAGGGGTTTGGAACTCACATTGAATAGACAGAAACAGTGATAGTTTAGATTGGGAGATAGAGGATGAAACTGGATGAACACTGAAATCCAGGATTTGGCTTCAGAGTAGCTACACAGAGGTCAGTAGCGGGACCGCCATTCTGCCACTTCACCATCACACAGATGGCGGATAGAATCCCGGAGACTTGCAGGGGACTTCGCACACACACCTATGGGAGCTGGACCCAACACAGAGTGCAACCTTGACATCACACTGTCACCCTGCCCGCGGGACACAAACTACAAGTTTTGGGTGAGTCAGTTCAAGGTGGCACATGGAATCGCCATCTTTAGCAGCACACCTCCTGCAGCCTGAGATGCTGGGCTGTTGTAGGTCCCTCACACAAGAAACTAGGGATCAGATCCACTAGAGTAGATACGTGAGGGTACTGGGAGTGATTGCAGAGGGATCTGGGAAACTGGTGCCAGCAGTACCACATCCAGAGCTGAAACACAGCTCCCGCCCTCCTGTTGAGGCAGGACAGTGGTGTAGACGCAATCTCCACAAACATACGGGCACACATACACCCGGATCCCAGACACACCAGAGGTGATCCTAAGTCATCCCACTGCACTGTGGAGAAAGGTGGGGTCTGCAGAGGTGGCTGAGTGATCCTTTCCGGCAGAGCCTAGTGGCACAATTAGACACAATAAGAGCAATTTCGAGCACAATCTCTGCTCACGGACAGACCTGGTACAGATTCCCTCAGGGGAGGGTTGGATATCATCCTGCCTACAAGAGGATATGGTCCTTCCAAGTGGTCTCCCAAGTGGGTGGAAAGCCCTGCATGATAGCAGCCATAGTCCCTCCATGATGTAGGCTTTGGGGAGGAAATCTCTGATTTGGGGAATTGGCACCCGAACTATGTGGGACAGGGAGAACTCCAGGGAGGATCCCACAGGTTCCACTGCCTCTCGAAAAATACAGTAGACACAGAATATTTTGTGGAACCATTTCTTTGGGCACTCGGTGTCCCACTTAAACCCAGGACATTGTGGGGCAGTCCACCATTTTCTACATAATCTGCAAAACCTCTATAGACTAAGACAGACTGCTCCTGCAGATTGTGTGAAAACACTGCCACACTGAGTTCTATAGGGAGAACTGCTTCCTGCAGTATCGACTTCACCTGGTGGAACTGGGTGTCCACAGTACAGATTCCACCTGCAAGAACATACAAGGGATTTTTTTTTTCTTGTATGGGGGTTTGAAACCACGGTCTTGTGCCTGCTTGCTTTGTAGGTGCTGAACCACCGTGCTGCACCCCCAACCCATATTTTTTACTTTTTGAGACAGGGTCTTGCTGAGTTGTGCAAACTGCCTCTGATCTCGGGCTTGCAATTCTCCTGCCTCCGCCCCCCAAGCCACTGGGATTGCAGGTGTGCACCAACGCACCTGACTACAAGTGTTTTTATATGTGTATGGGAGCATGTATGCATGAGGATTTTTTTCTTTTTTCTTTTTCCTTTCGATTTTTCTTCCTTTCTTCTTTTACTCTCTTCCCTTTTTCTATTCTCCTTCTCTTTTTCTTAAGCTACATATGTGTCTTTGTTTTAATTATTTTACCCTTAAGGCTTAACCTTAATTTTAATTTTGACAGTTATTTCTATTTAGCCTCTGTCCTCTACCTCCTCTTTCCCCTCTTCTGTCACCAGATCCCCCCATTTCTCACCCTACGGAAGAGAAAGAAAATCTATCACCTAGCCCTTAGCCTCTTTGGAGTTGGGCTGGTGGACTAAGGAGAGAACCACACAGACCAAAAAGCAGAGAATATACCAAGTTTATAAGCTCAAATAAGCACGAGAGATTCAGCACAACACAATCTCAAAGGAATAACAGAGGGAGAAGTTCTGCACACTCAGGAGAGATGAATTCTACTTCCCAGGCCATACTATGGGCAAACAAAGTAAACCTTCCAAAAACACAAAGGGGCAGTATGGATCTGGAGGCCCCACAGATCAAAGCCCCCCAACAAATAATTCAAAGGACTCTCAATTCTTAGAGATCTCTGATTTGGAATTCAGAGGCATGATTATAAACATGCTAAGAGAAATTAAAACAAATACTACAAGCACCCTGGAAATCCTTGAAAAGAAGGTATCTCACTTGGAACCCCTTCTATCATCCCAGTTAGAAATGATAAGGAAAAACCGAGCAACTCTCCTTGAAACTCAATCCAAGTTAACTGAATTGGACTTGGGTGAAGAATCCTTTTCATTGAGACTGGATGAATCTGAGCTGAGGATTTCCGATTCTGATGATGACATAAATGAACTTAAATACAAACAGTCAGAAATGGAATCAACAATAAAGGTATTAAAAAAAGATTTTCAGGAGAACTCAGATAGAATGACAAAATGAAACTTAAGAATTCAGGGCATCCCTGAAGGAGAAGAAAGATCCACTGGAGGCCTTCAAAATCTAGTAAAGGATATCCTCAGGGAAAACTTCCCAAAGATAGTACAGGAAATGGATATATACACCCTGAGACATTCAGGACTCCTTTGAAGGTTGACTTAAGTAGATCACCCTCAAGACATGTCATCGCTCACATGCTGTCATTAGAGACCAGGGAAGCTATCCTGCAAGCAGGAAGACAGAAACCCCTTATTACTTATAAAGCAAAACCTATTAAAATCACTGCAGACCTTTCCATATCAACATTGAAAGCTAGAAAGGAATGGACACAGGTGATTCAAATAAAAAAGAAAATTCTCCAGCCAAGACTAATATAGCCAGCAAAATTATCTTTAAAAATAGATGAGGAGTATAAGACATTTAATGACATTGATGATTTTAAATGATATGCAACCACCAAACCAGCATTGGAGAGGATTGTAAATCAATTACCACATCCAGGAGAGTTAAGACAACCCTACAAAGGAAATCAAAGAACTGGTTAGCTGAGAAGAGTGCAACCCAAGAAGGACCAAGGCAAACATGATTCATAAATCAGTAACAGGTAATGATTGGGTATATGGCAATAAATGCTACTCAATAATCACTATTAATGTAAATGGTCTTAACTTGCCAATTAAGAGACAGAGGTAGGCTAATTGGATGAAAAAACATAAACCATGAATATGTGGCATTCAAGAAACTCATCTAACTCAAAAAGACTGGAATAAACTGAGAGTTAAGGGCTGGAAAAATGTATACCTAGTTGGGGGGGGGAAAGAAAGCAGGTATTGCAATTCTAATTTCAGGTAGAGTAAATTTCATTCCAAAACTAATTAGAAGGGACAAAGGAGGACATTACATTTTAATACAAGAAACAATCGATCAAGAATCAATAACGTTCCTAAATATTTATGCCCCAAACATAGCAGCACCTAGCTTTATAAGACAAACCTTATGGAATATAAAGCACTTTATCGGATGAGAATCAATAATAATGGGAGACTTCAATACCACACTTTTATCAAGAGAGGACATCAATATGACAAATCAACAGAGAAATGTCAAATCTAATCTCCACCCTAAACCAATTGGATCTCATAGATATATATGGAATATTTCATGCACAGGATGAGGATACACATTCTTTTCAGCTCGACATGGTACGTTTTCTAAGATAGATCATATGCTAGTCCATAAGAACTCCCTCAACAAATACAAAAAAGTAGAAATTATCCCCTATTCCTTATCAGATCATTGTTGTTGTTGTTGTTAGGTGCCGTTGAGTCAGTATCCGACTCATAGTGACCCTCTGTACAACAGGGGAAACACTATTGTCAGTGCTTCTCTGCTGTTCATAGAGTTTTAAATGGCAGATCGATTTTTGGGAGGGGGTTGCCAGGTCCTTCTCTCATATCAGATCATAATGGGATAAAATT
The DNA here is from genome assembly GCA_007922755.1 of Pedetes capensis. NCBI lineage: Eukaryota > Metazoa > Chordata > Mammalia > Rodentia > Pedetidae > Pedetes > Pedetes capensis. The sequence goes on along the minus strand of VMDO01022574.1, from coordinate 24,985 downwards.
GGAGCTCAAGAGCAGGAATAATTCCAGAAACTTTACAAACTCATGGAGACTGAATAATACACTACGGAATGACCAATGGATCATTGATGAAATCAAATTGGAATTTAAAAAATTCCTACAATCAAATGATGATGAAAGCACATCATACCAAAATATATGGGATACAGCAAAGGCAGTTTTAAGAGGGAAGTTTATAGCATTAAGTGCCTTCATCAATAAAATAAAGAAGAGCCAAATAAATGACCTAATGACGCATCTTAAGACACTAGAAATCCAACAAAAAACCAATCCTAAAAGGAACACACAAAAGGAAATTACAAAAATAAAGGGAGAAATACCTCACTTAGAATCCAAAGAGATAATTCAAAATATTAATAAGACTGAGAGCTGGTTCTTTGAAAAGATTAATAAAATAGACACCCCTCTGGATAAACTCATCAAAAAGAAAAAGGAAAAATCTAACATAGTACAGATTATGAAAGACAACGTGTCCATAACCACTGACTTCAACGAAATACAAACAATTGTCAGGGATTATTATGAGAGACTGTATTCCCAAAAATATGAAAATGGAGAAGAAATGGACAAATTTATTAACACATATGACCTACCAAAACTAACCCGGAAGACTTAAACAAGCCCCTTACATATACAGAAATAGAAAAGGTAATTAAAAGTCTCCCAACAAAGAAGAGCCCAGGTCCTGATGGATTCACAGCAGAATTTTCCCAAACTTATTAAGAAGATATAATACCTGCCTTCCTCAAATTATTCCAAAAAAATAGAAATGGAAGGAACACTCTCAAATTCATTCTATGAAGCTACCATCACCCTGATACCTAAACCAGGGAAAGATTCATCTAAGATAGAGAATTACAGACCCATCTCCCTTATGAATCTAGATGCAAAAATATTTAATAAAATTCTGGCAAACAGAATCTAGCAACATATAAAAAAGATTATCCACCATGACCAAGTGGGATTTATACCACAGATGCAAGGATGGTTTAACATATGAAAATCAATTAATGTAATCCAGCATATCAAGAAACTGGCAAACAAAAACTACATGATTATCTCAATTGATGCTGAAAAGGCCTTCGACAAAGTGCAACACCTTTTCATGATAAACACACTGGAGAAGATAGGTATAAGAGGCAGATACCTTAATTTCATAAAAGCCGCTTATGACAAACCTATAGCCAACATTATACTAAATGGAGAAAAACTGAAAACATTTCCTTTTAGATCTGGAACAAGACAAGGATGTTCTCTCTCTCCTATTCTACTTAACATAGTAATTGAATTCCTGGCCAGGCAATCAGACAAGAGAAAGAAATCAAAGGGATACAGATTGGCAAGGAAGAGGTCAAATTACCCTTATTTGCAGATGATATTATCCTATACCTGAGAGACCCCAAAACCTCAACCAGAAAACTTCTAGAACTAATTAACTACTTCAGCAAAGTCGCAGGCTACAAAATTAACACACAAAAATCAATAGCTTTTCTTTACACCAATTCCAAACAGAAGGGAAGGAAATTTCAGGAAAAAATACCATTCATGATAGCCCACCAAAAAATTAAATACCTTGGCATCAATCTAACCAAAGACCCTTCAGATCTCTACAAGGAAAATTTCAAAACATTAAAGAAAGAAATAGCAGAGGACACTGAAAAATGGAAAGACCTACCCTGCTCTTGGATAGGGAGAATTAATATAGTGAAAATGGCTATCCTACCAAAAGCAATCTATAGATTTAATGCAATACCCATTAAAATTCCACAGACTGACTTTACAGAAATAGAAAAAATGATCCAAAAATTCATATGGAACCACAAAAGACCATGTATAGCCAAAACACTCTTAAGCTGCAAATCTAATGCAGGTGGAATCACAATCCCTGACTTCAAGCTATACCATAGGGCAGTGGTTGCAAAAACAGCTTGGTACTGGCACAAAAATAGGTCTGAAGATATCTGGAACAGAATAGAAGACGCAGATATACCTCAACACATCTATAGCCACCTGATTTTTGACAAAGGAGCAAAGCAAGTAAACTGGGAAAAGGACAGCCTTTTCAACAAATGGTGCTGGGAAACATGGTCATCCGCATGCAAAAAAGTGAAAGCTGACCCGCATCTCTCAATATACATGAGAGTTAACTCAAAATGGATAAAAGATCTCAACATAAAACCAGAAACTTTAAAACTTATAGAAGGTAAGCTAGGCAATACACTCCATCATATAGGCATAGGAAAGTACTTCCTTAATAGGACACCAATTGCTTAAGAAATTGCAAGAAGAATAGATAAATGGGATCACATGAAATTAAAAAGTTTCTGCACAGCAAAAGAAATAATTAACAGACTCAAGCAAACCCCCATGGAATGGGAAAAAGTCTTCACATTTTATACATCAGATAAATGTCTAATTACTAGAATTTATAAAGAACCCAAGAAAAAATCTCCCAAAAAAACCAAATAACCCAATACACAAACGGGCAAAGGAACGGAGTAGACAGTTCTCAAATGAAGAGGTCCATAAAGCCATGAAACATGTGAAAAAATGCTCAGTATCCCTAGCCATTAGGGAAATGCAAATTAAAACAACTCTGAGATTTCACCTTACACCGGCAAGAATGGCCAAGATTGATAAAACAAATAACAAATGCTGGCAAGGTTGCAGTGAAAAAGGAACAGTCTTACATTGTTTTGGGGGCAATAAATTGGTCCAACCACTGTGGAAATCAATATGGAGGTGTCTTAAAAAACTGAAAATAGATCTACCATATGACCCAGCTATAACACTACTGGGAATTTACCCAAAGGAAGATGTGTCATCATACCACAGAGACACCTGCATCTCCATGTTCAATACAGCACGTTTCACAATAGCAAGGATATGGAATCAAACAAAGTGCCCTTCAACAGAAGCATGGATAAAAAAAACTATGGTACATATACGCAATGGAATACTACTCAGCAATCAAGAAAAATGAAATAGGGTCATTCACAGCAAAGTGGATGGAATTAGAGAAAATTATTTTATTTTAAGTGAATGAACACAAGCTCAGAAAGAGAAACACCATATGTTCTCACTCATATGTGGGAGCTGAATCAAAATTACAAGAAGGAAAAATCCTATTCAAAGGTCGGATCAAAATAAAATGAAAAAAAAAAGCTAAGAATGGTGTCTATATAAATGGTCTAGAAAATGCATACAATTGTTCTGACAAGACAAAAACAAAGTTCACTACAGGAAAAGTTTCTATCTTAAACAGAACTGGAACCCAAGGACATATAGAAAAATATTACCAAGTAAATGATAGAGAAGACTTAGGTGGGGAGGGTGGAGGGGAAAGCATACAAGAGGGTAAGGGATCACCTATATAAATAATGTACATCAAAATGCAAATATGGAAATGCCACAATGAAAAGCATGTCAGAATGAATCACATTAAAGTATACAATAAAAATTTGCAATAAAAATATTTAAAGCAAAAGTTGGAGCTTATTACAGTATTTAAAGGTAAAGTTGGTGTTTATTAAAGTAACAAGGAGTTTATTAAGAAAAGTATGGTGTTTATTAAGGAGGGCCAGCATTGAGAGACAGAGACTTGTTTAGGAAATTTACAGTTGCATACACCCAAGGGTGGGTGCATCCATCTGATATAACATTGATCATAAATCTATCTTAGTCTTTCTTTCTCCTTCCCCCTCACCTTTTCTTTTTCCTTTTTCTTTTCTTTTGCCTATTTTGTTTGTTTGTTTGTTTGTTTTGGTTTTGACCAAAAGTTAGGCATCTAATCCAGTTGGTCACTTGGAGAAATTGATTGTATCTTTACCCCAGGCTTGTCTCTCATCCAGTGCTCCATAGAATTAGGAATTTATGTCATCATCTAACTTCAATTTTTCTTTCTTCTCAACATCAGCATGCTATTCAGACAACAATCTTCTGTGAACAGTAGTTCCAATGTGATCCCGGTGTCCAGTCTTTTCCGGGCTATTTGGATGTCTTCTGCATCAGCTATAGTCATGCACCAGCAGCTGGCCTGTCAGGCTGCTCTTCAAGGCCTTTGATATTCTAATGAGAATCAGAGATAATTGTGTGCAACTCATGGTGAGCCCAGGACTTCATAAAAGAATTTATAGGATCTGTTTTCTTTAGAAACTCCCTCCCCAAGGTCTCTCCAGCACTTTCTGATCTCCTACTCTTTACCTTTTTGTTATGCAACTCAGAATGATATGGCCTTTGAAAAATCCCACTCAGCCATACATTCCTATGACTGCACTTGCATTTCAGGCCAACCAGCAGTAGAGCAGAAAAGAAAAGCACCAGCAAGGATTTGTCCTCCACTCTTGAGACCAGTTTCACTAATCTGTGTGTAAGTTTCTGTGCTTTAAGGTTTTGTCTCCCCAGGGCTGCTGCTACCACAGAAGACTTGGGGTTCTGGTTATGAGAGGATTGAGAAAATGTGAGAGTGGAAAATGGGTATTTTCAATGCTCCATGAGCTAGAATTAGAGAATCTCATTGACTCTCTGTCTATTGGCCTCAGCTCCAGTAGTCATTTCTGCACTTCAGATTATGTGGAGTTTGAACTAGATGACACAAGGTCAAAAAGAGGAGAGAAAAAAGAGAACAAAGGAAACTTACCTCAAGTTCTAAATCTTGATCTTCCCCAAACTACCTGCTATGGCTTATTTTTCAGATCTTCAAATAACCATTCCACGCCTTCTGTCCAGGTTTGACAGCAATGTTCAGTAGTAGAGTCAGGTAAAGTGCACTTATTCCAGCTGACTCACTAAATGAAAACCTAAGAGACACTGAGAAAAGTTGTGCAAATAACAACCCCCAGTACTTCAGCTGGTCTCCAGAACACAACATTCATCTTCTTCCTCCTAGACCACATATTCTTGATTTCCCTTCACTCCAGCTTTTAGTAGCCTGAGTTGAGAGTTCTGAGCACAACATCAATATGGATATTTCCATACAACTGACTATTTTCCGTCAAAATCTGGCATGGAGAAATTAAGAAGTGCCCATTTGAATCATGTGGGTGCTAAGAAAATTTTTCCTTAACCCTAAAGTACGACAGTATCCTAACCTCTTTTTCACAGGGAAGGCCAATTATACCTGTCAAGATATTACTAATGATTTTGTTGGAGTATGTTATTTTAACGAATGTTGCTATGGTTTTACTTATTTATTTACTTATTTATTTAAGGTAAAGTCTTGTTATAGGCTTTCCTTGAACTCACTATCCTCCTGCCTCTGCCTACTGAGTGCTAGGGTTATAGACCTGAGCCACCACACCTAGTGATGCTATTTGAGTGTGTTCCCCTAAAATTTTATGTGCTAGAAGTTTGACCTCCAGTGTAGTGCCATTGGGAGGTGATGGAGATTTTGATGAGTCCCAGTGGAAAGTGGTTATAGCATTGAGGGCTCCACCCTCAAAAAAGATTGCTGTAATTTTCATAGGATAGCAGTCAGTTCCTGTGAGAGCAGGTTGTTATAAAGAAGAAAAGTTGGCCCCGGAAAATCACTTTCTTCCTATCTCACCATGTGATCTCTTCTGTACCTGCTCCAACATTGTGTTGTCATCTTTTAGGAGACCTTCAACCAGAGGATGAACAAATGGGGTTCTTCTGTCATGCACCAAACTCTGAGCTAAATAAGCTTCTTTTCTTTGTAAAGCACTCAGCCTTAGGTATTTTATTATAGCAACAGAAAATACACTGCTAATACAGATGACTTTTCCGTTATCAACAACTCAGAATGTAAAGTTACTAATGGAATAATGAGGTAAATGGGTCATTAATCAGAAAGGCCAGCATTAAAAGGAAAGTTACTAATTTGTCACTTTTGGAAAGTTTTTAACCTATTTGACCTCCATTCTGTCATTTGTAAACTAGTCATAAGAACAGAACCTAACTGTATGGGATGATATTGGATGATGTGACTTCAGGACACCTAGTTTATGATTAGCCTGCAGCGGTAGCCCTGTGGCATCCGATCCCGTCAGATCTCGGAAGCTAAGCAGGGTCAGGCCTGGTTAGTACCTGGATGGGAGACCACCTGGGAACACCAGAAGCTGTAGGCTTGGGAGAAGGACCTGGCAACCCCCTCCCAAAAATCAATCTGCCATTGAAAACCCTTTGAACTGCAGAGAAGCACTGACAATAGTGTTTCGCCTGTTGTACTCAGGGTCGCTATGAGTCGGATACCGACTCCACGGCACCTAACAACAACAACAAGTTTATGATTGCATATCTCATGTGACTAACAAGAGTGACCCTTTCACTTTGAAAATCATCCATTTGAACATTAATATTTTATGCTTACAAGTGCCCTTACAATTGAGTCTACTTCCTTAACATTTCTAAAATTGATCATTTTTTCTCTATCCTCCTTTTCATTAGAATTTTTTCCTGGTTACTTCTATAGCCTTTTAACTAGGCTCATTGCCTCCAGTATTGTTTCTTTGATCTGTTTCAACACTGACATCAGGATGAACTTACTAGGTTCAAATAAACTCCTATCACTAAGATCACTCAAGAACTTCCCCAGAGATATCTTTATACAAATTCTTTATTATGGTAGAAGCAATTCATTACAATTTTAAGCCTGACTATATCAGTTCTCAATAGGCTACTACCTTGAAACCCTGTCTTCTGGCCATGATGAAGCAAAGGCATTTCCTTTTCCAGGTAGCATCAATAATCTATTTTCCCAAATTAGACCTATATAAAAATGCAAACAGGGACCCCATTTCTCCCTGGAAAAAATAGCGAAAGTTACTTTTTGTTGGGTGCCCTCAAGTTATGTCCAACTCATAGTGACCCTCACAGGGTTTTCAATGGATGATTGTTCTGAGTTGTTTCAGGAGTGGACTGCCACATTTTTCTTCCATTTCTGCAGTGTTGGAGATCAAACCTAGGTCCTCAGAAAGTGCAGAGCAGCACTCTACCAACTGGGCTAAACCCCAGCCTGAATGTAAGAGTTATTTATCAAACTAAAATTCCCCATGAATTTCTGGAAAATGAAATTACAGCATTTTAAATGCTTAGATTCATAGCAATTGATAGTGTTAGGATGTACAATGTTTAAAATATCTTCATCTCATCAACAAACAAACTGTGTAACAAACAGTTGATTTTTATTCAGTAATGTGTACTATTTGTATGACATGCAATAAATGTTCACATTTAAAATGAAGCAAAACACAAATAAATAAATGATATTGTTAAAGTAAATGAAAAAGATTCAATAAAAAAGGAAGATGATTAGACAAAAGGAACATTTATTCTGAAGTGAGAAAGAGACTTGATGCTTGAAAATTGTTCAGGAAGAAAAGGAGAAGAGTTTGGAGCAGGCAGTTTCTCACTGGTTTGTGACAAGTTATAGTGCTGAACAGAAGGGTGATAAAGGAACAATTTCAGAACTATTATTACTTTCAAAAGAACTGATAGTCTCCCGTATTTTGGTGTATCTGAGAGGACTCTGGGACAAGAAGCCTTGGAAAGTCTTCAATGCTGGTGGTCAATGTTCTAGTATGGGAAAATTGCAAAATGCAACCTTGCTCACATTCCTGTTAGAAATTTTCTTAGTATGCTACTGTGGTGATTTCATTTTAATTACCTTTGTCAAACTCCTTGTTACCTGCTGCATAATTTTCTTATGATCTTTTTTCCTTATGCTTTTATTACTCTTATCTAATTCTAGGTTGCCCCAAAAATGCTAAAAGTGAAAGAAGCATGTTGAGGGCAATGAGGAAGTGCACAGACAAAGGTAAAGATTGTGGAGGGAATATGATGCTTGGAAACTAAGCAGAGTTAGCTTGGTTAGTCCTTGGTCAGGAGATCACTTGGGAATACTGGGTGCTGTAGGATTGGGAAAAGGACTCAGCAGTCCACTCCAGATACAATCAGCCACTGCAAACCCTATGAATAGCAGAGAAGCACTGACCATAGTGTCAAATAATGGCACCTATAGCTCATAGAGTCTCTATGAGTAGGACTTGACTGACCACATGACAACAAAAACAATAGTACCAGCAGCACAGGAGACATAAGTCCATGTTCCAAGTGAATAATACTTTCACTTTCTATGCTACCATAACTTTTAGGGATATAAAGTACATTTCTAATTATACACACACACACACACACACACACACATATATGTATATATATATATATATATATATATATATGTATGTGTGTGTATACACACACACACACACACACACACACACACACACACATATATATGTAGTTGTTGTTGTTAGGTGCTGTTGGTATCCGACTCATAATGACCCTCATAGGGTTTTCAATGGCTGACTGTTTTGGGATTGCCTTGAGAGTGGATTGCCAGTTCCTTTTCCCATTTTTGCAGTGCTGGGAATTGAACTCAGGACCTCAGAGACTGCAGCGCAGCACTCTACCAACTGAGCTAACTCCCAGTACATATATATATATATATATATATATATATATATATATATATATATATATATATATACTGGGAGTATATATATATATATATATATATATATATGTGGAGAGAGAGAGAGAGAGAGAGCGAGAGAGCATTTGATAAAAATTTGGTGGAAGTTTAATGAAAAAATTATTACTATAGGAGACACATTGCTATTAATGTTCCTCAAAATGCTCCTGCTGGTTTGAAACACACTTATCCCATCATTCTTGAAACTTTCTGAAGCAGTTCTGGGAGTCTGCTTAATTAATATCTTTAGTTTAATCCTCCATCATGAGAAGGCTCTGTGTCATCCATCACTTATGATATGGCAAATTCTGTCAAATACAATTATTATAGGGTTATCTACCTTATCTACCTTATTTACCAAATCTGGCACCATGCAACTTTTAGCTCTCGCCTAAAGTCAAAATTCCCATGAAAGGTAAATGTTTTAAATCAATTCATGACATGGAGGGAATCACAATACCTCAAATAAAGATACTCACAAAGGAGGACTTGCAGAACTGCTTCAGAAAATGGCAAGAATAATGGAATAAGTGTAGTCAAAGCAAGGGAGGGTAATATGAAGGGGATTAATGGCAATGTGTCCTTTACAAAATTTTTTAAAAAATTACTCATTTACAAAATGTTATGATCTCACCTCCTCCATATGTCTGTCAGTTTACCAGACTGTGGGGGCTTGTGTGTTGCTGTAATGCTGAAGCTATGCTACCGGTATTACAGATACCAGCATGGTAATCTATGGTAGGCAGGTTTCAACTGAGCTTCCAACTAAGATAGACTAGGGAGTAGGACCTGGCAACCCACTCCTGAAACAACTAGCCATTAAAAACCTTATGAATAGCAAAGAAACACTGTCAGATATAGTGCCAAAATGTGACCCTCTGGTTGGAAGGCATTCAAAAGACAACTAGGGAAGAGTTGCCTCCTGAAAGAAGAGTCTGCCTTAATGGTGGATATGGAGTAAAGCCTCCGGGACCTCCATTTGATGATATGGCATGACTCAAAATGAAGAGGAACAACTGTAAACATCCATTAATAATTGGAATTTGGAATATATGTAGTATGAATCTAGAAAATTAAAAATTGTCAAAAGGGAAATGGAGCACAGATCATTGAAATTCTAGCTAAAATGGACTGACATGGGCCATTGTGAATCAGATAATCTTGTGGACTACTACACTAAGAATGAGAAATTAAAGAAAGTGGTATTCCCATCATCAAAAAAGACATCTCAAGATCTGTCCTGAAGTACAATGCTATCAGTGATAAAACAATATCCATACACCTACAATGAAGGCCAGTTAACATAACTATTATTCACATTTACGCACCCACCACTCAAGTGACAAATGAAAATAAGGAAGATTTTTACCAGCTTCTGTAATCTGAAATAGATGAAACATGCAATCAGGATGTACTGATAATTACTGGGGACTGGAATAAAAAAAGTTAGAAACAAAAAAGAAGGCTCAGTAGTCAGAAAATATGGCCTTGGTGACAGAAATAATGCTAGAGACCACATGATGGACCAATTACTTTGTCAGACCAATGATATTTCATTGCAAATACATTTTTCACCAATATAAATGGTTACTAAACACATGGAATTCAGCAGTGGAACATATACAGAACAAATTGAGTACATTTGTAGAAAGAGAGAATGGAAAGACCAGGTGTTGATTGTGGATCAGACCATCAACTGAAGGAAACATCAAAAGAAGATGGAAGGAATATACAGACTCATTATACCAAAAATAATTGGTGGATGATCAACCATTTCAAGAGGTTGTGTGTGATCAGGAACCAACAGTATTGGAAGATGAAGTGGAAGTTGCCTTGAAGGAACTGGTGAAATGCAAGGCTCCAGGAACTGATGGAATGTCAAGAGAACTGTTTCAGCAAACAGATGTAGAAGTGGAGGTGCTAACTTTTTATGCCAAGAGATTTGGAAAACAACTACCTGGCTAACTAACTGGAAGAGATCCACATTTGTACCTATTACCAACTGAATGTGGTTACTTGAACGATTTCATTAATATAACACTCAAGCAAAAACTTTATTAAAGATTATTCAAAAGTGCAGTAATATATAGAGACAGAGAACTGTTGGAAAATCAAGCCAGATTCAGAAGAAGGTGTGGAACCAGAGACATCGTCATTGCTGATGTCTGATGGATATTGGCCAAAAGCAGAAAACACCAGAAAGTTATCTATCTATGTTTTATTGACTATGCAAGGCATCTGACTGTGTGGATCATAAGAAATTATGGATAATATTGCCAGGAATGGGAACACCAGAGCATCTAATTTTACTCATGAGGAATCTGTACATGGATCAAGAGTAGTCTTTCAGACAGAACAAATAAACATTGCATGGTTTAAAGTTGAGAAAGGTGTGTTTCAGGACTGTATCCTTTAACTGTACCTGTTTAATTTCTATGCTGAGCAACTAATCCAAGAAGATAGACTTTATGAAGAAGAATGCAACATCTTGATTGGAGGAAGACTCATTAATAACCCACATTATACAAGTGACAAAACTCTACTTGCTGAAAGTGAAGAGGATTTGAAACATTTACCAATGAAGATCAAGAACACAGCCTTCAGTAGTACGCAACTTCATGATAAATCCCGAAGAGATTGTGGCTGCCTAAGATTTTGCTTTACTTGGATCTACAAACAACAACTACAGAAGCAGTAGTCAAGATATCAAAAGATGCATTTCATTGGGAAAAGCTGTAGCAAAAGACCTCTTTAAAATATTGAAAATTAAAGATGTCACATTGAAGAGGTAGGTGTGCCTGACTCATGCCATGGTATTTTCAGTAACATAATTAGTTGGGAAATGTGAACATTGAATAAGGGAGACAGGAAAAGAATTGATGCTTTTGAATTATGGTGCTGGATACAAATATTGAATATACCATAGACTACCAAAAGAACAAACAGATCTGTCCTAGAAAAAGTGGAACCAGAGTGCTCCTTGGAAGCAAGGATGTCTAAACTGCCTCTTTTGTATTCTGGACATGTAGTCAGGAGGAACCAATTCCTGGAGAAGGACATCATGTTTGGGAGATTGGCAGGAAAACAGAAAAAGAAAAATCCTCAACTGTATGGACTGATTCAATGGCTGCAACAATGGGCTGAAACATAAATAAGATCATGTACCTGGCACAGAATTGAGGAGTGTTTCATTCTGTTGTACATTGGGTTACTATGAGTTAGATCCAACTTAATAGCACCTAACAAAAATTAATTACACCTCGTACATACTATGCAACCCCTGAAATTTTAAATATCTATCTTAATCTTGGTTATGTGTATGTCTCTTTTCTTCTTCTTCTGTCTTATCTATGACACCAAAATATTTAGTCATATTTTACTTTATTCCATATATTCCTCAAATTCTTTTAGGGCAGGAAATATATATTTATATGTATATATAGACATATATTGGGGCTGCTGTTTACCTCAGTTGGTAGAATGCCAGCCCACACTCTCTCTGAGGGTGTGGGATCAATCTCTAACACACACACACACACACAGGATGTTGCAATCAACTCTCAAAGCAATCTCTAAACAATTAATCATTGAATAATCTACGGGGTTCACTATGAGTTGGATCCACCTAACAACAACATGACTGTTATTTAGCTCAGTTGGTAGAGGATCACTCTGCAGTCTCTGAGGTCCCGAGTTTGATTCACAGCACTGCAAAAATGGGAGAAGGACCTGGCAATCCACTCCCAAGGCAATCCCAAAACAGTCAGCCATTGAAAACCCTATAAGGGTCACTATGAGTTGGATACAACTTGACAGCACCTAACAACAACAACAACAACAACAACAACAACAACAACAACATACACATATCTCTCTCTGTGTATATGGATATGTGTGTATAAATAAAAAAATATATAATATATATACACATACATATATATACACATATGTATATGTGTACATATATACATACATATATGTGTATACATACATACATGTATGTATACACATACACATGTGTGTGTATATAACACACATATTTTTCATTTCTGAATTCTGATATCTAGCAGTGTGCCTAGCTGGTGGTACCACTCAGAAATGTTCAATGAGTAAATGAAGGAAGGAATCCAAATGTGACAATTATCTATAACAAATCTTTGGCTCAGAAGAGAAGCTAGACCTACTGATAGATACTTATATATCTGTGTAGAGTAGGTAGTTGAAGCTTTATGCATAGATAATATTGTTCTAGGAGGATGTTACGGCAGTGGATCTCAAATTTGACAATACTTTAAAATTACCTTAGGAGTTTTTTTTTTTAAAGTAAAATTACCCAGAATCTACTTCAGAGTTTTTGCTTTTTCCCATTTTATTGATAATGTTGGTGGGGCACAGAGTAATACAGAATTTACTTTTGCCTTTATGCAACTATTACATATGTTTGGTTATATTTTCATCAACTTACAAAGGTTATGGAACATTTTGCCTAATATGTAATGAACTTGTATGTATATGGACTATATTCTCCTATTTTTCCCATGTACTCATGAAGTTGCATTGTTTATATTGAGATTACCCTCTCCTCCTTTTATCCCTTTCATTGTTTCTCCTCCCTTTACCACCTTCTACAACCTTCACTTCCCTATGCCAGTCCCCTGCCTACTTCTTTCTACTCTTTTTATTTTCCCTTCTTCAATAAATTTGTGTGATTTTATATATGTATTTATATATAAGTTTTTTCCTTTAAGTAAGATTCAGCTCCTACATATGGGTAAGAACATAAAATATTTCTCCTTTGAACATGTGTTCATTCATTTAAGATGATATTCTCCTGTTGTATCCATTTTGATGCAAATGACATTATTTTATTCTTTTATATTGCTGAGTAATATTCCATTGTGTGTATGTACCATAATTTTTTAACCCTTCCTTCTGTTGCTGGGCATCTTGGTTGGTTCTATATCTTTGCTATTGTGAAGAGTGCTGCATTAAATATGAAGATGCAGGTGTCTGTATGGTATGATTATTTGTCTCCCTTTGGGTACATTCCCAGTAGTGGTATAGCTGGATCAAGTGATTGTTCTGTTTTTTGTTTTCTGAGATATCTCCATATTGATTTCCAAAGTGGTTGATCTAATTTACAGTCCCACAAGCAGTGTAAAGGGTTTCTTTTTCTCCGCATTCTCACCAGCATTTGCTATTATTTGTTTGTTGATTTTGGCCATTATTACTGGAGGTAGGTCAAATCTCAGAGTTGTTTTGATTTGCATTTCCCTAATGACGGGATATAGAGCATTTTTTCATTTGTTTCTCAGCTCTATGAACTTCATTTGAAAACTGTCTGTTCATTTCCTTTGCCCACTTGTATATTGGGTTACTTGTTGTCTTGGGATTTGCTTTCTTGAGTTCTTTGTAAATTCTAGAAATTAGTCCTCTGTTGGATATGTAGGATGTGAAGATTTTCTCTCCGTCAGTGGACTTTTCCTTGTGGATATCTCTGTGTGTGAGTCCAAGTGAACTTGTTTTGTAACAGCTGATCAGGGGCTTATAATATGAAATCACATAATGCAAAAATCTTTATGATAAAAACACCTAGGATCAGGTTAAGTAGGAATAGCTAACAAATAAATATGACAGACAAGATAAGAAAGAGGGGGAAAGAAAGTAACAGAAAGACAGGAAGAAAAAAGCAAGAAAAGAAAGAAGGAGTGAGGGTAGGAGGGATGAAGGAGAGGAAAGAAAAAAGGAGAGAAGGAAGACAGGAGTAATAAGGAAATGAAGGGTAAAGATGACTCAGAGAAGTACCTAAACCTGAAGATGTAATGTCACAGAAATCAGGGGAAATAAGAATTATGTAGTAGAGTGTAAAAGAAGAATTTCCTGGAAAATAACAACTAAAATAAAACCAGCAGACAGAGAGAGAGAGAGAGAGAGAGAGAGAGAGAGAGAGAGAGAGAGAGAGAGAGTTTCATGGTCACTGGCAATTTTCCTAAGAGCTGGTGGATTGCCAATAAGGAAATTGAAACTATAGTTAGTTAAAGAATAAATTGAATATAGGAGATACTCATTTCCCTATAAACCATAAGAAGTATTTGTTATAAAGTATTGTTAAAGAATCAAGTCAATGCTTATTTTTTATTTCTCCTAGCTAAGAAGATTTCTTTATTATTTCTTAATATTGTACTATAAATTCTCACAATAACACTGTAATAATGTGATATAATCCTAAAAATAGAATGTAATCCCCCAAGCAACATGAATAACCTTCCATGTACTCAGAAAATAATCTGCTTTATATCTTGGGTATGTAAGTAGGTATAAATCTGCAGAAACAGAGTGGAAAGAATTAATCTATTTCTTGTTGTTTCTCTGGGTAAGACAAAGCTAATTTGCATGTATTTTTATTGAATAAAAATTATGTGTCATCTTACTTTACCATTAATTTGATAATAAATAGTAAGATTTTTCTGGAGCAGAATACTTTGTTGCTATCATTGAATCCAAAACCATGATAATGCAGATCAGAAAGTGTTCTAAATTGTCAGCCTTTCCCACCAGATAAAAAAAGTAATGGCTAAATAAGTCAAGATATTCTCTGAATTAATTTGTCTACTGCAAGAAATACGTGCTATCCAATCCTAGTAAAACATCATTCAAATAACCTTGGGGACCTATGTTAAGCCACAAGATGCAAAGTTAATCATTGGTTAATACATTTTTATCTGTGTACATTGCTTTGTATGAAATAAAAACAGAGTATGGTTGAATGAATTTATAAATTAATCAGGTACCTGGGGATGGTATGCATACTTAATGCTCTAAATTGTGATTCACGATTTTTCTAGTTTGGAGGATATCTTTATATTTTTACTTATATCATACATATAAGTACAATACTTTGATTTACTACTTTCAGATAATGAAGTTCTTATACTAGATATTTTGGTCCTTTAATCTAAACACCTATGTCTCCTGGTTCACAGATTAGGAAACTATACCAACAGTCCCTGGGATTTGTTTCATTTTCTAATTTTGGTTTCTTTAAGAATATTTTTGGTTGAAAAATACACAAATAAAACTTTAAAATCTCTCAAATTTGCATTTTAACTTAAAAAATTTAACTATGTACTATGCATTTTTGAGTTTTCTCAGATAATATAGCTACAGATTTTGTGTGATTTTTTTCAGCAACATCATTCTTAGTCTTAACTCTCTCTCCATCTCAGCTCCTTAGAATGAAAGTTCTGTTATGTGCTATATGTGAGCTGTCCCTTGATGAAAACCAAGACATGTTGATCTAACTCTATAACCTGAAGTACTGTACACTTCTATATAGTTTTGGGGTGCAAAGATTCTTCCTCTTAAAATCCATCTCACTTGATCTTGCATCTATCCTCAGACACAGTTCTTTTCTTCACTCTCCTTTAGAGCACAGCTCCTTGCTATCTCCTGTCCATCTCTTCTCATTCTCTTTGACCTCCCTCAAAGAGGACTTCAGCCTGTCTATTCTAAATGAAAGCCTGTCAAGATCATTAGTGACAACAGTATGACTGAATCCAACATGCATCATTCTCTTCTTGTGATCCTCAACCTGTCAGCACAGTCTGATCATTCCATTCTGCTGACTTACTTCATCCAGTGGGCTAAGGCATCCCCCAGGCTGAATTCTCCTACTTTCCATATTACTCTTTGTTTGTCTCCTTTCTGATTCACATCCTCTTCAGATCTTTAAACTTCAGAATGCCCAGGTCTGGCATATCAAATTATCTGATCAACATCTTTCTGTATGTTTAGCTTGCCTTTGAAATTTGGCAAGGCTCAAAAAAAATCTCTTTATATTCATTACCCCTGATTAAAAGGGAAAAGAGTGTTAGTAAAACCTTCCCTCTGTTTCTAAAGCTCAGACAAACATTTTGACCTCATCCATGACTTAGGCTTCTGTCATAATTCACAAACATTTCAGGGCAAATTATGTTGACACTATTATCAAAATATATCTAGCACCTGGTCTTTCCTCATGTCCTAGATATCACTACACTCTAAATAGCATCATTTCTTGCCTTGATTATGGTATTATATTTTTATTCTCTGTATTCACTCTAATTTCCTTAAATATTTAAAAATAATTCACATGTACATAAATCCTTCCAAAGAATTCTCATATAAAATAAAGTCCAATCTCCTCATAATTCTCTGTAGTATCCTAAATGATTTTATCCTTATTGTCTTTGTGCCTCATATCCTGCCACAGTTTCCCTGCCTACTGTGCTCTACTCTATTCTTTCCTCTGCTTGTATTTTCCCAAATAAACTTTCCTTTAAGCAAGTGTAAGTGAGGCCACCACCTAGACCTGTATGTTCCTCACTTCTATTGAATGGTCAGGATATTGCTGTATTTTTTTCTTTCCTCAAGAATTCGCACCTACAAAGTATGTTTAGCCTCTCATTCAGACATCTGAAGAGTGTCATCTTCTTATCTCACCTCCTCACTTTCTGGATGCATTTGCATAGATATTATTGACAATAATGATTGCACTAATTTTTGAGGGGGTGGAGAGGTACTTGGGAGTTGAATTCAGGACCTAGCACATACTTTGCTAGTATTCTACCACTGAGCTACAAACCCAGTCCAGTTTTTATTTTTTTATTTTGAGTTCGAGTATCACTAAATTACTCAGGTTGTGTCTTGCCTCAAACTCACAATCCTTCTGGCTCTGCCTCCCAAGTTGCTGTGGTTGCAGGTGCCACTGCTCCTGCCTTAAATATACTAATTTTTAAGAACAAAAATAAACTCTCCTCCTCCCAAAATGGACTGGAACCTCAGACACCAGAAGAAATATCAGTTAAGCAGTCAAATTCAAAGCAACGCTAGGTACTTCTTGGATCAATAAAATAATTTCTTCTTATTTGAGACTTATCGATCCTATGATTAAAATTCCATAGTTGTAATTAGGATGCATAGTCGCAAAATTCACTGTACTTTTATTGTGGCCATGGCAGTAATAGCAGGAAATGCAGCCCAATGTGGTCTTGTATGGCATCCTGGGAGTTCTCAGATGTTTCTGCTGAGGTGAAGCCAGAATATTGACATATACAGCAGGAAAGCATTTCAGGATCAGTCAGAGAAGCAAGGTTGGAGTTTATTCAGAAAATCTTTTAATGTAGATTTAAACATAGGCATTGAGAGAGAAACACATATTTAAGGGAAGGACAGTTGTACATACCCAAGAGTAGGTGACTATTTCTCAAGAAAGCGACAGGGTAGAAGTACCTTAATAGTAGCTGTACATATTATTTTGGTTACATTGTTCAAAGTATTTAAAATATTAAATGCTAAACTATTTTCTATGTGTATTTTTGTCTAAAGAAATTTTCTTTAGTAAATGAGATTATGAAGTGATTTATGAGATACATAGTACAGGTTTATAGGCTAACAAGATAAAAGCATAGGTCATAAAATATCAAATGAATCCTATCTATGCACAGGTAATAGGAGGTCAAGATGTGTTTTGACTGTAAATATGGTTCATAACTTTGTTTGTGACATTTTCTTGGCTCTCAATCAATAGGGGTAGGGCCCTTTCTCTTTCTATGTCACATATCACTCATCATGGGGAAGGCCAACTGTTAGGTCATGAGAACACACAGGTCGTTCTATGAAGAGCCTTGAATTACAGTAAATCGAGGGCCCTGCCAACAGCCATGTGAATGGGCTATCTCATAAGCAGATCTTCCAGCTCCTGTCAAGCCAACAGATGTCTGCAGCCTCTTCCAGGTTCCTCATAACAGAGCCTTAGTTAGGACATTCAGCTGAGATGTTGATGGATTCCTGACTCAGAAAAATTGTAGGTAACATTTATTGTTTTTATCATTCATACTTGGGATTAACTTGTCCAGTAATAAGTAATTGATGCAATTTTCAAAATTAAGGTGCCACATGTCAATTTAATGTACCTTTGAATAACCTTCTAGGATAAATCTGCGGCATATGTCTAGGAGACTGCCTCCTGCAATAAATACCCAAACTTGTTGATATTCATTTTTCCAGCATCTTCTAACACCAAATATTTTAGCAACTGCAGCAACTTCAAATATCCTGGTGTGCTAGCACCAACAGTTGTAGTTTTTAGGTGCTATCAAGTCAGTTCCAACTCATAGTGACCCTATGCACAACAGACAAAACACTACCCAACTCTGTCCCTTGCTCAGCATTTTTATTAGTACTTCTCTGCTATCTGTAGGGTTTTCAAGAGCTGATTATTTCCAGAGTAAGTTGCCAGATCTTTCCCCCAAACCTATAGCACCCAGTATTCCCAGGCTATCTCTCATCTAAGGACTAATTAGTCCCAGCCCTGCTTAACATCTGAGGTGAGGCAAGATCCAAGACCAGTGTGGTACATCTGTGGATGGCCTCAACAGAGTTGGCAGTCCTCTTCAGTGCTAAATGCCAGCGACAAGCAAAGCTAGCTTCTCATGTTCAGCTGTGAAAACAGAAATCTCATCATTCAACTGATTCATTGGTGTGATTTGCTGTCATTTTGACCTTAACTTTTCCATTGTTTCCACCAGTTTTCCAGTCTTATCATGTGGAATTCCAGCAAATCTGTGTTGTATGAGTTAGTATAACTGTGGTGGTTATAATAAATCAACTCCAACGCAGAGTCTTAAAACATTGTTGTTGTTATTAGGTGCCTTTGAGTGGAGTCCAACTCATAGCGACCCTATGTATAGCAGATAGAAACACTTCCCAATTCTGTGCCAGGCAGACAATCTTATTTGTATTTAAGCCATTGTTACAAACACTGTGTCAATCCATCTGGCAGAGGGTTTTCCTCTTTTGCATTGACCTGTCACTCTCCCAAACATGATGTCTTTCTCCAGGGATTGATCTCTCCTGACTACATGTCCGAAATACATAAGACGCAGTCTAGCCATCCTTCCTTCCAAGGAGTATTCTGGTTGCACTTCCTCTAGGACAGATCTGTTGGTTCTTTTGGCAGTCCATGGTATATTCAATAGACATCTCCAGCACCACAATTCAAAAGCATCAATTCTTCTCCTGTCTTCCTTATTCAATGTCCAGCTTTCACAACCATATGATGCGACTGAAAATACCATGGCATGAGTCAGACACACATTCATCTTCAATGTGACATCTTTGCTTTTCAATACTCTAAAGAGATCTTTTGCCACAGATTTACCTAGAGCAATGAGTCTTTGGATTTCTTCAGTGTTGCTTCCGCAGGTGTTTATTATAGAGCCATGCAAAGCAAAAATCTTGGACAACCCCAATCTTTTCTCCATTTATTGTGAAGTTACCTACTGACCCAGTCATAGGGATTTTTGTTTTTTGATGTTTAGTTGTAACCCACATTAAAGGCTATGATCTTTGATCTTCATCAGTGAATGTTTTAAATCCTCTTCACTTTCAGCAAGCAGAGTTGTGTCATCTGCATAACACAGGTTGTTGATGAGGTTTCCTCCAATCCTGATGCTGCATTCCTCCTCATAAAGTCCAGCTTCTCAGATTATTTGCTCATCATATGAATTGAAGAGATAGGGTGAAAGTATACAGCCCTGACGCACACCTTTCTCAACTTTAAACCAGACAGTGTTTCCTTGTTCTATTTGAACAACTGCCTCCTGGTTCACGTACAGATTTCTCATGAGCACAATTAGGTGCTCTGGTATTCCCATTTTCCGAAGTGTTATCCATAATTTATTATGATCCACACAGTCAAATGCCTTTGCAAAGCCAATAAAACATACACGGACATCTTTCTGATATTCTCTTTTTGGCTAATATCCACCTGACATCAGCAATGATGCTCCTGATTCCTTGCCCTCTTCTGAACCCCACTTGATTTTCTGGTAATTCTCTGTCTATATGCTGCTGCAGTCACTTTTGAATGATCTTTAGTAAAATTTTGCTTGTTTGTGATATTACTGATATTGTCCGATAGTTTGCACATTCAGTTGGATCCCCTTTTTTGGGAATAGGCACAAATATGGATCTCTTCCTGCCAGTTGGCCCAGTACCTGTTTTCCAAATCTGTTGACATAATCATGTTAACACCACCAGTGCTGCATCTCTTTGTTGAAACATCTCTATTGGTATCCCATCAATTCCTGGATCCTTAAAACATAGGTGTTCATTTCTTTTCAGTGGAATGACCTGAGAGAGTGTCAATGGTCAGTTGGTGGCCCAGGATGTTCCTATCTTGAAGTTCTACCATGCTCCAGGAACTCATCAATATCTGAAGTTAGAACAAGTGAAAAGAGGGAATAGAGAAGTTATCCTGTTTATAAACCTTTAAGTGACATGCATAACTTTTACACACATTATTTAGTGAGACCCAGACTCTAGACACACATGCACTCACAAAGATGAAGGGACAATTAGTCCATAATTACAGCAGTTCTTCAGCAACAATTGTATCCAATATTATAAGAATACAAATTTGTTCAAGAGCTATCCATCTCTGTCACACTGAGCTATGACTGTATTCAGTTAAGCTTGTTTTGCTTAAATCAGCCAAATTTAGTTGGTTTGCAGATTGGAATACAATAGAACAGTATTTTCAGTTCCTTGATCAAAATCAGCCTGTAATGTGGTCACACAGTAAAAATTAAGCCCAATTAATCTCTATTTTCATTATTAATTTTATTTTTATTTTTCAAATAATAACTAGGGTATTTATCAATAAATGGTCCTACTCTCCTATATAATGAATACCATGGAAAACTTAGAGGCCTCTGATTACTGTGCATGTATTTAAAACCATAAAAAACATAAAAGTTCCATCAAGCAGCTCAAATGTTATCTATTCATGTCCATGGCCAACTTATGTAACCAAGCTCTTTTTGGAGGTTCTCTGTATTTACACACAGTAGAAGGATGGAGCAATTCACTCCTGAAGCAATCCTGAAAACAATTAGCCATTGAAAACCCTATGAAGGTCACTATCAGTCTGACACAACTCCATGGCACCTAACAACAACATGTATTTACACAATAGAATTTATGGCTATAAACTACTGCTAGTTATGCTAATATTTTTATTCTAATAAGACCTAAAGTAATCTTACTTATTTCAGCTTGTTAACAACAATACCAATACCAAAAATTATGAGTAAGCATATGAAACATTCAGAATATTTAAAAAATTATGAATGCTGATTTTCCCAGAAATAGTTGGGAATTACTTAATGTTATACTATTTATTAAATTGCCTTAGTTAATGTTTCATTACTGTGGTGAATATCTAACTGATTGTAAACATAGTGTAAAATTGTTATATTATTTGCTTTTAACTTTATTGTCTTTGAAAATAAATCTTTGAGCCTGGCCAAGTAGTACATGCTTATAATCCCAGCGACTCAGAAGACTGAGGCAGGAGGATCACAGGTTCTAGGCCAGAAACAGCCTATGTAACATAGTGAGACTCTGTTTCAAAGCATAAAAAAAATAAAAATGCAGCCTATTGGTAGAGAATTTGTATAGTATGTACAAGGCTATGGGTTCAACCCCCAATTACTACAAATAACAACAACAACAACAACAATAATAATAATAATAATAATAAATCTTTTTAAGACAATAAAATGATAAACTACTGACTTGGAAAAATGTTTCCAAAGTGCATACCCAATAAAGCACTGGTATCTAAAATATACAAAAAATCCATTAAAAACTCAATAGTAAAATAATAGACAATCTAATTTTTAAAAATTGGTAAAATATCTGGATAGATACCTCACCAAAGAAAATGCTGTTGTTCTTGTTAGGTGCATTTGAGTCAGGAATCCAACTCATAAGGACAGAATGAAATATGCCCCAACACTGTGCCATGCCCAGCACTATTGTCAGTGCTTCTCTGCTCTTCATAGGGTTTTGAATGGCTGATTGTTTTGAGATTGTTCCAAAGTTGGCTGCCAGGTCTTTCTCCCATCTTGGGGTCCTGAGGATCAGACCTCAGGATGTCAGAGCATGCAGAGCAGTACTCTATCAACTGAACTAAACTTCAGCCCCAAAGATGATATATTAATGGAAAATAAGCAAATGATGGGATTAGTATCACATAGCAACAGGGACTTGCAAATCAAAACAATGAGATATGATCACACCCTGATGAAAATGACTGAAATCCAAAATACAAAAATGAATTGTCAGCAGAAATGCATTGCAACAGAAACTCTCATTCACTGCCAATGGAACCGAAAACTAGGGCAACCACTTTGTAAGACCATTTGGCAGTTTCTTACAAAACTAAAGTTATTCTTAACATATGGTCTAGCAATCACTGAAATGAGTTGAAAATGTATGCCCACACAAAAAACCTGCACATAAGTGTTTATAGAAACTTTATTCATAATTTTTAAAACTTAGAAGCAATCAAGATTTCCTCTAATAGGTGAATGTGTAAACAAACTATGGTATATCCCTACAATAAAATATCAATTAGTATAAAATAGATGAGCTATCAAGCCATGAAGAGATATGAAGGAGACTTAAATGCATAATGCTAAGTGAAAGAAACCAATCTGAAAAGGATCCATAACTCCTGGAAAAGGCAAAGCAGGAAAGTAAAAAGATTGTGGTTGCAGAGGTTTAGAGGAGAAAAGGGGCTTGAATAGATAAACCATTGAACTAAAGTGACAGTGCATAACATATCTTGGAAAATATTTTCATTATGACAATTTTAATAAATTATTTTATCTAGGAGAAGAAAGGAAAGCTGTTATATTCATTCTAAATACAACTACATTGTTCTGAATATCTTTTAAATATCATAAGTGGTAGCATAGAAAGCCCCATCATGCAGTCCAAATGCTACTTATCTCTGTCCATGACCAACCCCCAAAACTAATTTCTATGGACCCACAACTTCTGTGCTCTTACACAACTGGTTGCTAACTGGATTTAACTCTGTGGCTCAGTTTCTATCTTTTCCATATCGTCCTATGGCTTGAGTTTACTCACACTGACCAATAATCAGAAAAATATGAGAATGTCCTATAATCCCATTGTTAGTTCTATCTTATGTCTTTATTACTATTGTTCATAAAATAAAATAAAATTTTGACTTAATGGGAAATTTGAATTGTCCAGTCTTCCAAAAATTACTATGATTTCTTCATCTGCCTCCCTTTCATAACTTCAAAATTTTCCATAACAGTAATAAACTTATTAGCAATGGTAAAATTATGCATTTCATATAACAAATTGAAAGAATAATAGCAAATATTAATAAATGATGAATATTCTCTTTTGTTTCATTTTTTCTGCTTTTCCTATGATCTTAATACATCTTAGAGTTAAAATCTGCCATGGAAATTTCCATATTGCTTCAACCATTTACTCTTTAGGTACCATGCTTTTCTGTAATGAACATAACAAATAAAAACTTCCTCATTTTTCAGAAGTGAAATATTTAATGACCTTGAGTGATGTGAACCTTTACAGTGGGTTACAGATTAAGCCATATAAGTTAGAGATAGCTTAGAAAGGATAGGCGGATTCATTATATTTGCACAGGACAGGTCTATCAGAATACATTGTCATGTTATTATTAGGTGCAGTCGAACCGGGTCCAGTGCATAGTGACTCTATGTATGGCAGAATGAAACACTACTGACACTGTGGCATGCCTGGCAATATTGTCAGTGCTTCTCTGCTATACAAGGGGTTTTCAGTGGTCGATTGTTTTAGGAGTGGATTGCCATGTCTTTCTTCCTAGCTTACAGTACCTGGTATTCCCAGGTGGTCTCCCAACCAAGGACTAACCAGGCTGACCCTGCTTAGCTTCCTAGATCAGGCAGGATCCAATGCTAGGGTGCTGTGACCACAGACATCAGAATATGTCAGTATCACTTAATCAAGAAATAAGAGGTAGAAACTTAGTAAGTATAAAGAAAATTCCTGTGCATTTAAAAAAACACATTTTAAAAGAAAACAAGTATCACTTCTGATCAATTTTTAATTCATTTTTGAGTTTAGATGTCCCTTTCTTTTTTACTGGATATTTTTAATGTACACCTTAATGTGTTTCATTCTGACATGCTTTTCACTGTGTCATTTCCATATATGCATTCTGTTGTGCATTATACAAATAAGTTTCCCCTTACCCTCTTGTGTGCTTCCTCTCCCTGTTCCACTCCCCCCCACCCGCACCAAAGACTTCTCTTCTATTTGCTTGTCTTTTATCGTAATATTTTACTATATATACTTGGGTTCCAGTTCTGTTTAAGATAGAAACTTTTTCTTTTTTTTATTGGAAATTTTTAATGTACATCTAAATGTGATTCATTTTGACATGCTTTTCATTGTGACATTTCCATATATGCATTTTTATTAGAAATTTTTAATGTACATCATAATGTGATTCATTTTGACATGCTTTTCGTTGTGACAATTTTCATATATGCAATTTGATAAGCATTATTCATATAGGTTACCCCTTACCCTCCTCTATGT
>VMDO01022573.1:0-33246 GCA_007922755.1 Pedetes capensis | reverse complement strand
AACTGAAGCTGAAGAGAATTAGAACAAGTATACGAGAGCCACGGTATGACCTTGAGTATATCCCACCTGAGTTCAGAGACCACCTCAAAAATAGGTTTAATGCATTAGACACAAATGACAGGAGACCAGAAGAGTTGTGGCACGACATAAAAGATATCATTCAAGAAGGAAGCAAAAAGTTCTTAAAAAGACAAGAAAAGAAGAAAATACCAAATTACATGTCCAAACAGACACTGGACCTTGCCCTTGAATGTCGAGCAGCTAAAGCAAAAGGAAGACATGATGAAGTTAAGGAACTAAACAGAAGATTTCAGAAGGCAGCTTGAGAAGACAAAAACAAATATTATAATGACATGTGCAAGGAGCTGGAGGCAGAAAACCAAAAGGGAAGAACATGTTCTGTGTTTCTCAAGCTTAAGGAAGTGAGGAAAAAATTCAAGCCTCGAGTGGCATTCTATAGGGAAAATATTAAATGATGCAGGAAACATCAAAAGAAGATGGGAAGAATACACAGAGTCATTATACAAGAAAGAATTGGTAGATGACCAACCATTCCAAGAGGTTGCATATGAAGAGGAACCAGTGGTGTTGAAGGATGAAGTGGAAGCTGCCTTGAAAGAACTGGCGAAAGACAAAGCTCCAGGAATTGATGGGATACCAATAGAGATGTTTCAACAAACAGATGCAGCACTGGAGGTGTTAACAAGTTTATGCCAACAGATTTGGAAAACTGCTACTTGGCCAACTGACTGGAAGAGATCCATATTTGTGCCTATTCCCAAAAAAGGGGATCCGACTGAATGTGTAAACTATCGGACAATATCATTAATATCACACACCAGCAAAATTCTACTAAAGATCATTCAGAAGCGACTGCAGCAAGACATAGACAGGGAATTATCAGAAAATCAAGGGGGATTCAGAAAAGGGCAGGGAACTAGGGACATCATTGCTGATGTCAGGTGTATATTAGCTGAAAGCAGAGAACATCAAAAAGATGTCTATCTATGTTTTATTGACTACACAAAAGCATTTGACTGTGTGGATCACAACAAATTATGGATAACACTTCGGAAAATGGGAATACCAGAACACCTAATTTTGCTCATGAGAAATCTGTACATGAACCAGGAGGCAGTTGTTCGAATAGAACAAGGAAACACTGAGTGGTTTAAAGTTGAGAAAGGTGTGCGTCAGGGCTGTATACTTTCACCCTATCTCTTCAATTTATACACTGAGCAAATAATCCAAGAAGCTGGACTTTATGAGGAAGAACGCGGCATCAAGATTGGAGGAAGACTCATTAACAACCTGCGTTATGCAGATGACACCACTTTGCTTGCTGAAAATGAAGAGGATTTAAAACATTTACTGATGAAGATCAAAGATCATAGCCTGCAATATGGGTTACGACTAAACATCAACAAAACAAAAATCCTTGCGACTGGGTCAGCACACAACTTCACATTAAATGGAGAAAAGATTGAGGTTGTCCAAGATTTTTCTTTGCTTGGCTCTATAATCAACACCCGTGGAAGCAGCAGTCAAGAAATCCAAAGACGCATTGTTCTAGGAAAAGCTGTGGCAAAAGATCTCTTTAGAGTATTGAAAAGCAAAGATGTCACATTGAAGACGAAGGTGCGTCTGACTCATGCCATGGTATTTTCAGTGGCATCATATGGTTGTGAAAGCTGGATATTGAACAAGCGAGACAGAAAAAAATTGATGCTTTTGAATTGTGGTGCTGGAGACGTCTATTGAATATACCATGGACTGCCAAAAGAACCAACAGATCTGTCCTAGAAGAGGTACAACCAGAGTGCTCCTTGGAAGCAAAAATGGCCAGACTGCGTCTTACATATTTCGGACTGTAGTCAGGAGAGAACAATCCCTGGAGAAGGACATCACGTTTGGAAGAGTGGCAGGTCAACGGAAAAGAGGAAAACCCTCCACCAGATGGATTAACACAGTGTCTGCAACAATGGGCTTAAACATAAATAAGATGGTTTGCCTGGCACAGAATCGGCAAGTGTTTTGATCTGCTGTACATAGGGTTGCTATGAGTCGGACTCGACTCGACGCCACCTAACAACAACAACAATACTGAATTAGACTCTTTGTATGGGTGCATGAGTAGAAAATGGACAAGGAGGAAGGCAGGATTTTAATGGATTTCTTCATACTATACTATTTTCATATTTCTTCCAACTTGTACCTATTCAGATTAGGTAAATAGATGTATTTTTTGGCACATTGCTGTTTTTAGAGGTCATTCAATCATAGAAAATATATTATATGAACACATACAAGTTGAGAAAATCAGTCTGAAGTGTCCTGTAATGAAGACACAGGTATGTTTTCATTGTGCTGTGACATACTCACAAGGAGAGACTCCATTTGTTTTCACTATATAAAACCTGAGAAAGAAGACCCCCCCCCCAAAAAAAAAGAGAAAAAAAGAAAAGAAAAGAAAAAAATGTCCTGCCTGGCATGTGCAAGCCAATTATTTTATACTTAAAATGAAAATCAAGGTTTTTATTTGAAAACAATGAGTGTTATAGACATTTCCTGTACAGGCTGTACTACACTATTTAGAATGCTAGTGGTTAAAATTTTGTATGTTAAAATCACATCTTGGAATTCCCATGTCTCCAAAACAAAATACACTTGTGGCATCAATCTATTATCTATTTTAGTTTTATCAATTGTCTATCACTTTATCTTTCAGTCCACTTATCTATCCTAAAGCCATCCATCCCTTACCAGGGAGCATGTCTGGGGATCTGACAGCAACAAAACTTCAGTTCATATATTCACCATATTAAAGATTAATCACCCACCACAGAAGTAATAGTAGAGAGTATAGAGAGTATAGGCAAGGTTTATTAAAAGATAATATACCTTAAGAAATAATTACAGGGAAAACTGAGATGTGTGGAGAAGTTCAAATAAACCTTGAAAGGAACTTAGAAAAAGCTCAGTTCCCTGGGCAAATTAGCTTAAGGACATATATATATATATATATATATATGTATATATATATATATATATATGGTCTAATCTACTTTATATGTATTGCTGGGGGATAGCGGGTAAAGTAAAACCAGAGAGAACAGAACAGAACAGTTAAGCAAACTTCTAGAGGGAACAGTACCTTGGATAGACTGAGCAGATGGCAGGCTCAGGAGAAGTAGAGGCACACATACAGCTGTCTGGGAGGAGGAAGAGAGAGGAGAGGAGAGATGAGTTGAGCAAAGATAGAGAAGAGAGAAATAGCATGGGCTCATATTTCCTCTAGTTTAATTCAAAATATGTCATGCTCAGTTGATGTCAACCCTGGGCACTCAGCTCTGGGCAGCTAGTGTGATGTGAGCACTGAACTTGGGAACTCAAGCTCCATCTGGAAAAGCTGTTTGTTGTGGTTTAGGCCATATAAAACTAGGGTCTTTGTTTTATAAAAGGGTTTAATGACTTTGCTGATTACATTAGAAAGAATGGGCTTATAAGTAGATGTCCTGGAATAGTCTGCTTTTGTACTCAAGCAGGTATTGATCATGGATTGGGGTGTAGAGTGCATTAGAAAATGTCCTTTCATTATCCTTAAGAGATTTGTTTCACACATGGCTTCATCCATTATGGCTGGATGCAGGGTCAGTCAGAATAGCCTTCTTCCTCCATTTTAACTGTTACTGGCTATCTTAGTATGTAACACATTATTCCATATTTCTGTGTTCTTATCTATACAGAAAAAGGAGCATAATAATATTGTTCATTATAAATATCTTGGAGATATCTTTTACCTTTATGACTATATACTGCTGCTGTTGTTGTTGTTAGGTGCTGTCGAGTTGGTATCTGACTCATAGTGACCCTCATAGGGTTTTCAATGGCTAACTGTTTCAGGATTGCCTTGGGAGTGGATTGCCAGGTCCTTCTCCCATTTTTGCGGTGCTGGGAATTGAACTCGGGACCTCAGAGACTGCAGGACAGCACTCTACCAACTGAGCTAAATCCCAGCCCATATACTGCTAGAGATCTTGATTTGTACATTTATGATGGGCTGGAGTTTAGCTCAGTTGATAGAGTACTGTTTGCACTCTCTGAGGACATAGGTTTGGTCTCCAGCACCACAAGAACTGGAAAAGGACGTGGCAAACATGCCCAAAGCAATCTCAAAATAATCAGCCATTTAAAACCCTATGAGGGTCGCTATGAGTTGGACCTGACTGGAAGGCACCTAACAACAACAAATTTATGATAGCACTAGCAAGGAATGTTTATTTAGAGAAAACCAAAGCATCTTGAAAAAATATTGAGCACTAGGCCAGGTGCCATGACACATGACTGTTATCCCGGTGAATCCAGAGGTGGAGACAGAAGGATCACAGATTTCTGGGCACAGAAAGCCTGTGCAACTTATATCCTATCTTAAAATTGAGAATAAAAAAGAGAGCTATTTCATATACATATAAAGCACTATATTATTTCCAGCCTGCAGCTGTACCACTGTGGCATCTGATCTCTTCAGATCTTGGAAGCTAAGCAGGTCAGCCTGGTTAGCACTTGAATAGGAGACTGCCTGGGAACACCACATACTGTGGGCCTGGGAGAAGGACCTGACAACATAGTCCCCAAAAAAACAATCAGTCATCGAAAAACCTCTGAATAGTAGGAAAGCACTATTAATACTGTTTCGCCTGTTTTATATAGGGTTGCTATGAGTCACACACCAAATTTACGACACTATCAACAACATATTATTATTTCTAATCTTTTTTAAAATTTTTATCTATTGGAAAAACTCTAATACCTTAAATATTCATTGTTCTTAGTTAAGTTCATACCTAGAAATGGTACTTTTCCTCAGTAGCAGTTTATTCCAAAATGGTGCCTATATCAGAATTAATTGAAAAAAGATCATTAAATCTGTATATGAAAGTAGCAAAAAGACTACTCTTTGGTATCTTTCCATAATAAGATACGTCATTATGTTCAGTGTACATTCTAAACATATCAGCCGCCAGAACTGTGTTCAACTGAAAACATGTCTCACACTTTCAAACATACTAATTTACTGAGAAGGAGTATATAGACTCAGATAGTTGACTAGAATGTTTATAGAATCAGTATATTTCATATTGCAGATGACAATCAGGTGATTATGTATGTGTGCATATTGTATGTATTGATGAGATACCAATTGAAATGTTGCAAAAAAACAGATGAAGCAGTAGAGGTGCTCACTTTTTTATGCCAAGAGATTTGGAAAATAGCTACTTGTCCAACTGACTGGAAGAGATTCATATTTACATCTGTTTCCACAAATGTGGATTCAATCAAATGTGAAAATTATTGAATGATATCATTAATATCACATCCAATTAAAATTTTGCTGAAGATCTTTCGAAAGTGACTGTGGCAGTATATTAACAGTGAACTGACAGAAAACTGAGCTGGAATCAAAAGAGGTTGTGGAACCAGAGATATCATTGCTGATGTCAGATGGATATTAGCCAAAAGCAAAGAATACCAGAAAGATGTCTGTCTGTTTTGTTGAGTATGCAAAAACATTTGATTGGGTAGATCTCAACAAGTTAAGGATAACATTACGAAGAATGGGAATATCAGAACACCTAATTAAACTCATGAGAAATCTGTACACTTACTGGGAGACAATCATATAAACAGAGTGAGGAAACACTGCCTGGTTTAAAATAAGGAAAAGTGTGTGTCAGGGCTCTATCTTTTCACCATACTTAGTCAATCTCTGTTCTGGGAAAACAGTCCAAAAAGCTGAACTTTATGAAAAAGAATGTGGCATCAGGATTGGAGGAAGATTCATTAACAACCTGAATTACGCAAATGACACAATGTTGCTCACTGAAACTAAAGAAGATTTGAAACATTTACTGCTGACGATTAAAGAACATGGCCTTTAAGTATGCATTGTGCCTCAACATCAAGAAAACAAAAATTGGAACTGGGTCAACTTCATGATAAATGGTGAGAAGATTGAGGTTGTGCAAGATTTGGCTTTATGTGATTATACAGTCAACATGCAGAAGTCAAGAAATCAAAACACACATTGCACTGGGAAAAGCTGTGGTGAATGACCTCTTAAATGTGTTAAAAATTAAAGACATCACATTGAAGAGGACAATGCACCTGACTCATGCCATGGTATTTTTGGTTGCTTCATATGCTTGTGAAAGCTGGATGTTGAATAAAGGAGATAGGAGAAGAATCAATGCTTTTGAATTATGGTGCCAGAGATGAATATTGAATATGCCATGGACTCCCAAAAGAACCAAAAGACTTGTGGTAGAAGTGGTACAACCAGAGTGCTCCTTGGAAGCAAAGATGGCTAGACTGAGTCTTATGAATTTTGGATATGTAGTGAGGAGGGACAAATCCCTGGAGAAGAACATTATGTTTGGGAGAGTGGCAGGTCAATGAAGAAAAGGAAGACCAGCACCTAGATGGATTAACACAGTGTCTGCAATAATGGTCTTAAACATAACAGAGATTGTGTAACTGACACAGTGTCAGGGAGTGTTTTGTTGTACATAGGGTCACTATGAATCAGGCCTGACTCAAGGGCACCTACAATAAGTAATAAGCATACTGGAATGTGGTTCAGTACCTTTGTTAGGGGGAAGGTGTGGCATATTTGCTATTATTCATATCTGATTTCTCACTAACAATAATCCTACCATCCAATATGAATTAGTGCTCCTGAGAAATGATGCATTTCTTTAAAAAACATATTACTAATTCCAAGAGCTATTCAATCATTTAAACAATCAGATTCATAGGCTGAAATGATTAAGGACATTTAAACTAAGGCAAAATGATTTCTAAAATATATGGAGTTTTCCCCTTAGAAGAAATTTTAAATAATCTTTAAAATGGTAAAGATATTTTTAAAATGAATAAATAACATGATATTCTGGAACTATAAGTTACTATATTCTTTCCTCCAAAGACATTTTATTTAATAAAACTGAAGGCTACACAGGTAATTCTTACAATATTACAATGTTTAAGAAGATTTCAAAAGTTACTGCATAATTTTATGTATTACAACTTTGGGCATGCTCCTAAATGGCACATACTTTGATATTTTCTTTTATAATTACATGAAAAATTTTGGATACTAAAGAGCAGTGAATGTTGCTAAAGTTTTGTGAAAGGTTTTCCTTTTAAACTGAACAATATTTAATACCTGAACAATATTTAAATAAATTACATTACTTTAAAAGCTCTATTTGAAGGTGAATGGCTTTAATCACCTGAAGAGTGTTAAATCCAATATCTGAGTTTGCTCATTTGCATTGAGACAGATTTAGTCAATGGATAACAGAGTGGCTTTATTTGCATCCTTTAGCAGAAATACTTTGCTTAAATATGTATTACTGTTTATTAATGTCCTAAGATTGTCACATCATGATAAATGTAATTATAAACCATTGCCAAATTCAAATTCATCTTATTCTGGATATACAGGAACCTATTCCTTCTTATGTCCCTTAAAAAGACATACCTATCAATAAAGCATAGAAATTGATTCAAATTAGGATTTTCACTTGTACAGTTATTAAAGCTGACTTAAAAAGAGTCAGCAGAGACACCAACTTCAAAGACGTTTCAAGTAGCAACTCATTAAAGGACACTTTGAACTATAGTCTCAAACCTTCTAATGCATAAAGACATCAGTATTACAGCTGCATAAATCATAGAAAATTATTTCTGTGTGAGAGCTATAATATTATTCAGTAATGGTAATTTCTGCTTAAAGTTATCATTGAACTCAGCAGTCTAGATTAAGACAATATTCCTTTTGTATAATTATTTTGGTAATTTAAACTGAACCTGTTCTCAATAAATACTTTTTGTATCTCAGTTTCTATAATTGAAAATATGGCTATTTAATTATTTCCATTTAAATAAATTAATTTGTTTGCAAGTTCAAAGATACTTTTTGCTTTATTCAGCAACAATTATCGATTAATCATTTCAGAGAATGAAAGTATAATACAAGTTTTTCTAATAGTGAAAAATGTATCTGTAGTAAAAAGCATATGTAAGTTAAGAAGGCGTATTCTGGTGTGTTACTTCGATCAAAGCCAAATGAATGTTCAGACTTTAGCCAAGTTACTGGGATAGTCCAATCATGTTCATAATAAAAATTATGGAGATTCTACTTCCATAGTGGGAACAATTTGATTGTCATCAAGTTTCCAGACAAAGGTACTGAAATTTGGATATAATTGATACTGTCTGTTATTTATGTTATTTCCATTTCTTATTCTAAATTGTACTCCCCATCCAAGCTACTTTAAACGAGTCCTTCATGAGTCAAGAAAGGGCTGCGTACTCTGTTTCAGTCATGCAATCCCAGCAACTCCAGTGGCTAGAGTTTGACAAGTTTGAGGCCATAGGCAGCCTGTGTAACTTAGTGTGTCCTTGTCTCAAAATACATAAAGGGGCTGAGATGCATCTCAGTGGCAGAGGACTTGCTTAACATGTGAAAGGCCCTGGTCATACTTCAAGTGCCAAGAAAAAAAGAAAAGGAAATGAAAGAAAACAAGAGTCAAAAATGAGAATGATAGTACGATATGGGGATTCATCTAAAAATCTCTTTCTCTAAGCTTGGTTCATGAAATGTTTTTATGCTTAACTCTAGTTTACTCTATCATTGTGGCCATTTGACAGTACATAATAGTCTTTTCCTGAATATGTATAATGTGTCAGCCTGAAAATAATCATTGTTAGAAGTTGAGGATAGCTCATTTTCCCCAACTCATAATACTTTACTAACTGGTGCACAGATATGGGGTAGGGGTCATGACAAGAGGTTCCCTCTTTAACAAGTAGGTCACATTTTATTGTGCTCTGATTTTCCTGTAGATTTTATGAGCATAAGATTCATCTGAGTTAAGTTACAAAATGACAATTGGAATAGACCTGGTCAATTAGCCAATAAGAAAAATAGTATAGGAATTTTTGTTTCATCTAAAGGAGAAAAAATTAATTTAGAAAGTTTTAGCTGAGTTTTAGCTCATTTGGTTGAATGATGCTCGATGCTCTTCACTTTCTGAGTACACAGGTTCAATCCCCAGCACTGCAAAACTGGGAGAGAGATGTGGTAGTCCACTTCTAAACCAATCAGCCATTGATATCCAATGAGGGTCACTATGAGTCAGAAAAGACTTCAAGGCACCTAACAACAACCACAAAGAAGGTGTATAACCTATGATATTTAAGGTTAATGTGTCTAACAATCCAACTATTACAATGAGTCAACATTGTAAAGTCTTATTTCTCACTCACAATATCCATAGAAGCTCAAGTAATGAAACTCTTCTTATTTTGTGATGATATTACAAATGTATGACAGAGGACATGTTTACTCAATTCTATTATTCATAATCGAACACACAGTAAGACAGAAAGTACAGTTTTCTCTCATGTCCCAGAAGAAAGTGTAGAACTACTTAGTCATCATTCAATGTACTTCAGTCACAAAAAAAAAGAAAAAAAAATAGAGATACTTGATGAGATGAGAAAATTAGAAAAAGAGAAGAAGCAAGAAGTTGTTGTTGTTGTTGTTAGGTACTGTTGAATAGGTGTCCAACACATAGCAGCCCTATGTACAACAGGCAAAACAGTATAGTTAGTACTTCTCTGCTATTCATTGGGTTTTCAATGGCCAATTATTTTTTGGCAGGAATTGGGTTGCCAGGTCCTTCTCCTAAGCCTCCAGCACCTGGTGTTCCCAGGAAGTCTCCAATCCAAGCCCTACCCAGGCCCGACCCTGCTTAGCTTCTCAGATCTGATGCCACAATAGAATGGCTACAGGCAGCAAGAAGTTAGTAGACTATTTAAGATAACTCACATGGAGTGAGAAGACACACAGAAGGGTGTAAAAATCAGTACAAAACTCATGACAAAATCTCCAACCAAGCATTCTTCATGGTTGTATATAGAACAAGAGCAAAATATGCTGGTTATTCTAAAGTTGTTTCCTTCACATCTGTTATCTGTCATTTATTGTACAAGGTAGAGGCAGCCCTGCTTTGTACCCGAGAAGACTTACATTTATTGTGTCCAGTTAGAGTCAACCTTTGAGAGAGATGGGGAGAGGACTGTCTCTTCAGTCTCAGCCTCAGTAATGGTCCTTCATCTAAAGATGTCATAGTTTCAGCTTGCCTATGGGTCTTTCTCCAAGTCTGGACCTCTCATTCAGCCTTGATAACATTTTCCCTCCCCTTTGTCCTCAGTTTCCGAAGTGGGGACAGATTCTCCACATTGTTGTTAATACTTTGGTCTTTCACTATCTCCTTATTTGGTCCCTAACTATACCTGGGGGGGGCTGGGGTTTACCTCAGTTGGTACAGTGCTTTTCTGTGCTCATTGATGCCCTGGGTTTGATCATCAGCACTGCAAAAATGGGAGAAAAACCTGGCAGCCCACTCCTGAAACAATGAGCCATTGAAAACCCTATAAACAGCTGAGAAGCACTGACATAGTGCCAGGCATGCATGGCCCAGTATCAGGGAGCATTTCATTTTGTTGTACATAGAGTCACTAGGAGTTGGACCTGACTCCATGGCTCCAAAAAACAGTGAAAAATGAACCTGGAGCTATGGAAGTTATCCTTACATTAAAGTTTTTTCATTGAAGCCATCCACCTTGGTGCATGCTTGTAGTCTTTGCAGTTTGGGAGGCTGAGGTGGGAAGATAGGATAACAAGTTCAAAGTAAGAGGAGGCACACTCAACTTAGTGAAGAACTATCTCTAAACCAAAGAAAGGGGAGTAGCGACTGGGGGTACAGTGGTAGAGCACATTCCTAGTGTGTGCAAGGGCCTGAATTCATCTCCCTAGTACCACAAAAAAAAGGGTTTTCAATTAAATATTAGGCTAATTCTTTCCATAATGTATACCTATAACTAACAAATTGAAACTGTCATTTTTTCCAGTGAATTCTAAAGAATAAGCTTGAGGATATACATGTGTATCTTTGTATATGCATATTTTCTTTAATTCACTTTTAACATATTTCAAAGAAACAAAGCTATAGGTTTTTCTAAATGAGATGTGCTGTAATTATTTGACAATAAACATTATCTTTTTGTTTTGTGAGAGGAAAAGAATATCAGCTACCTCTATGAAAGACTAGAAGGTAACTACTTAGAGCTATTTTATTGAAAAGAATTCCAGTCTTCTAATTCAATGTTAAGAGTTATGCATTTTGTAGTTTCTCACATCTATCTATCTATCATCTATCTCTCCAACTATCCATTCTCTTTGTTAGAGTTCTGGAAAGAAGGACCAATACAATGTATTGTATAATGTTTGTGTGTGGAAATACATACAGGACAGATTTTAAGGAATTAGTTCACATGGATGTGAGGTTAGAAGCTTAAAATCTGCAGGGTAGACAAGTGAGTTGGACACACAGAGGAAGAACTGACTTTGCAGTCATGAATCTAAAGGAAGCCTAGTAATAGAATTCCTCCTTCTAAGAGGACCTCAGTGCCTTTTAATACTTTCAAGTGATTGGAAGAGACTTGCTGCCATTTTATGAAAAATAATCTGCTTTACTTAGAGTCTACTGATTTAAGCTTTAATCGTGTCTGAAAATATATTTGCAGCAGCATCTAGACAGGCATTTGACAAAGTATTTGGTCATTGTACCCATAAGTAAATATATAAAGTAAAAGATCACTTTAGTTATCTATCACAATTGTCTATCTTTTTATCTATGCACCATCTATCCGGATTTGTTTCCTGATTGATGATAACAAATCACTACAAACTTAGTGGCTTAAAACAATATGAATTTATTGTCTCACTTTTCTGGGAGTTACAAGTCTAAAATATTTCTCACTGGGTGAAATTCAAGTTATAAAAAAAGGCTGCATTTTTTCTGTGTGCTTTGTGGAAAATCCTTTTGCCTGTCTTTCGGGAGTCTAGAGGCTACCTGCAATCTTTGGGTGATGGACCTATTATGCATCTTTAAATCAGTGACATTGGATAGAAGCTTTCATATCATTGTCTCTCTGATCCCATAATCACATGGTTTTTTCTGACTCTGACTCCTTTTCTTCCCATTCATTGAACTTTTAAGGGCAATGGTGATTATTTTAGGACCATCTGAATAATCCAGAATAATTGTATGTCTTGAAGTTAGTTTACTAGCAATGTTAAATCAATCTGCAAACTTGATTCCTTTTTGCCACATATTAACACATTCAGATTCTAGGTATTAGAACATGAACATCTTTGGAGGACATTTTCTCTACCATAATATTATGTACATATTTTTAAAGCATCAATTAACATCACACATTTAATATAAAATTATTGACTATAAATATACCAGGGTTGTTATGATGTCTAAGAGTATTAACAACAAACAACAATAAAAACTTTAATTAAATTGAATGAACAGAAATGCTCAGTTTATCCTTTTTATTCTTTGTCTTCTTATTATTTTTAGTACTAGGGATTGAAGCCAGATTCTCACACATACTTTTCAAGTGCTGTACCACTGAGCTGCACATCTAGCCCGTCTTTATTTGAGACAGGGTCTTACAAAATTGTACAACTTTGCCTGAGACCTTGAACTTCAAATGCTTCTGTCTCTCCTCCCAAATTTCTAGGGTTACAGGTTTGGGTCACTATGTGTGGCTTACTTATGTATTTTTGAGACATGTTCTAAGTTGTGCAGGCTGCCTTGGGCCTTGAATTTATGATCTGTCAGCCTACCAAGTAACTAGGACTATAGGCCTATGTCATGACACCTGATTCTGTTTATACTTCAGTGAGGAAATAACACCTTCCAAAGTCCTTTAAATCAGTTCATCATGGAGGTTACTTGTATCAACAAGAAAAGAACATATACAAATAGGACAAAGATCACTCTACTTGGAGAGAACACTATATTTAGGACAAAGCAGAATGCCACTATTTCTTGTGCTCATAGCATGAAGCAAAAATTTCATATATAATAAATGATAAATACTAAACATTTAAAGACATTCTAGTATATGATACTACCTGCTAGCTGTGATTGCGAGTCCTTAAATATGAAACCCAATGATGTGGGAGGCAATAGAGAGTTAGCAGAGCAAGACAGATGTCAACTTGAGTTTTGAAGTAACATAGACATTGACGTAAATATAAGCTCTAATCATTGGTAATTATTTTTGTGTATTTTTTTCATTTTCACACTAACTTGGGGAACTCTAAGATCAAGAATAATCAAACAAATGAAAAACAGAAAAGCCTATACACAAACTTTTATAGCAGCTTTATTTGTAATACACCTATACAGAAAACAACCCAAATGTCATCACTGGTTGAATAGTTTAAAAAAATCCTGGTACATTCATAAAATGGAATATGAATCCATATGAAAATGGAAAATGAATCACTGATAACATAAAGGAGACCAAATTATTGATATACACTGAAGCATGGATGGATCTCATGGCATCATGTTTAGAGAAAAAAGCCTATCTCAAAATATTATATACCACATGATTTCATTTGCACAATATAATGAAAATAAAATTATGAAGAAAGAGACTTGATTGATGGTTGCTACCAGTTAGGGAGAAATGCAGATTGTGAATATGAAGATATGATAGAGTCCTCCATAATAAAATAATAATGTATATTTGTTATGCAAATGAAAACCTGGTAAAGTTTTATCCTAATGTACACAAACATATGCATGTATATATGTAGACCAATGTGTAAAAAAGACTGCATGTGAAATAAGAAAAAACTGAATGGGATCTATAAATAAGTTATCGATATTGCAATCACATCAATTTCCTGGTTTTGATATTGTACTATGATAATATAAGATACTTCTGTGGAGCAAAGATAAGTGAAATGGTCATGGGAACATTCTTATAAGGATATAATTATGTCAAAATAAATAGAAATATGAGATCAATAGTGTAAACCACTCGGCACAAGACCTCCACAGAAGATAATGCTCAATAAATTTTGATTATTGCCTTAAGAATTAATAGTAAGATGAAAAGTAAGAGAAGGGAAAATCACAAATTTAAAATAAAAAAATCCTCAAACTACGCTGAATTGTATGTGTCTTCATGGGAAATTCCTGGAGTTTACAATTGAGTTCATAACCCTTATTATGTACATCTGGAAGGTAGATTTCATGATTTACAGACAAGAATTTTGTTATACTTATAAATAAATTCAATGTTAAAACTGTAACAACTTGTAAAGGCAATTAGAGATGAATATCTACTTGTTCTCTACACTAAACCAATTTCTAACAAAGTATAAATTAACTGAAAAATAAATAGAAAAGAAAAGGAGGGAGGAAAAGAAGACAGGAAGGAAGAAAGAATAACAACAACAACAAAAAAGCCTACCTGAATTCTGTTCCATGAAACATTAGTATTTTTCTGGATTTGAACAAAAATCAATATTGACATTTCAAAATCTATATATAAGGATTGTATACTGCAATTCAATTATGTTTTATCAGAAAATTATTAGTTACATGAAACAGAACATACCATACTAAAAGATTCACTAAAATATATTCATAGTATTTATTGTACAACTCTCGTATTACTTCAATGAAACTGATAGTGAAGACATTTATATTATACTATTCTAAAAACTTAGATCAAATACTCCTGTACACTATTTTGAGGAAAAGTAAAGGAAAATAATGGTCAGAGTTCCTGATTGTCTTAATTATTAAAACAAATGTTTAATTCATTTACATAGATGCCTTTATGCTTTCAGAAATAAGGAATGTTTTAGATTAAAGTAGAAATGGAAGAGGCTGCCTTGGCAGTCTTTATTGTTATGCTTATGTTTGAAAAATGTGAAAAGGAGTTGGTACATGAATTTGTGGGCTGGGATTTAGCTCAGTGGGTGGAGTGCTGCGCTGCAGTCTCTGAGGCCCCAAGTTCAATTCCCAGCACCGCAAAAATGGGAGCAGGGCCTGGCAATCCACTCCCAAGGCAATCCCAAAGCACTCAGCCATTGAAAACCCTATGAGGATCGCCAAGAGTCGGATACCGACTCGACGGCACCTAACAACAACAACAACATGAATTTGTGAACTTGATATGTACATACAAATATATATATATACATAAGCATATATGTTGTTGTTGCTATTAGGAGCCTTCAAGTCAAGTCTGACTTACAGCAACCCTATGTACAGAAGAATGAAACACTCCCCAAATCTGTGCCAAGCACATGCTCTTTTTATGTTTAAGCCCATTTTTGCAGACACTGTGTCAGTCCATCTAGTTGAGAGTTTTCCTTTTTTGTTGTTGTTGTTGACCTGGCACTCTCCCAAACATGATGCCCTTCTCCAGGGATTGGTCCCTCCTGACAACATGGCTAAAATACAT
The DNA here is from genome assembly GCA_007922755.1 of Pedetes capensis. Lineage (NCBI taxonomy): Eukaryota > Metazoa > Chordata > Mammalia > Rodentia > Pedetidae > Pedetes > Pedetes capensis. Next base: position 17,823 of record VMDO01022573.1, on the reverse strand, counting down.
AAGATGCAGTCTAGCCCTCCTTGCTTGCAAGGAGCACTCTGGTTGCACTTCTTCTACTACAGGTCTGTTGATTCTTTTGGCAGTCCATGGTATATTCAATATTTGTCTCCAGCACCATAATTCAAAAGCATCAATTCTTTTCCTGTCTTCCTTATTCAATGTCCAGCTTTCACAGCCATATGATGTGACTAAAAATATGATGGCATGAGTCAGGCACACCTTCCTCTTCAAGATGATATCTTTACTTTTCAACACTGTATAGAGGCCTTTGCAACAGCTTTTCCCAATGTAATGCGTCTTTTGATTTCTTGACTGCTGCTTCTGTGAGTGTTGTTCTTAGAAACAAAGTAAAATATTGGACAACTTCAATCTTTTCTCCATGTATCATGAATTTCCTTGGTAACTGAGGTGTAAGGACTTTTATTTGTTTTTGATGTTGAAATGTAATCCATATTGAAGGCTGTGCTCTTTGATCTTCATCAGTAAATTTTTCAAATCCTCTTTGAGCAAGCAGAGTTGGGTCATCTGCATAAAGCAAGTTGTTAATGAGTCTTTCTCCAATCATGATGCCTCATTCTTCTTCATAAAGTCCAGCTTCTCAGATTATTTGCTCAGCATAAAGATTGAAGATACATGATGAAAGAATATAGCCCTGACACACACCTTTCTTGACATGAAACCAGGCAGTGTTTCCTTTTTCTGTTAGAACAACTGTATATTGTTCCATGTATAGATTCCTCTTGAGTAAAATTAAGTGCTCTGGTATTCCCATTAATGTAATATCCATATTTTTTATGATCCAGATAGTCTAAAGGCTTTACATAGCCAATAAAACACAGACATCTTTCTGGTATCCTCTGCTTTCAGCTAATATCCCTCTGACATCAGCAATCATGTCTTTGATTCTACACCCTCTATTGAACCTGGCTTAATTTTCTGGCCATTCTCTGTCTGTATACTACTGAAGTCACTTTGAATGATCTTTAGCAAAATTTTGGTACATGTGATATTAATGATATCTTTGATAGTTTCCACATTCAGTTGGATTCCCTTTCTTGGGATTAAGCAGAAATATGGATCTCCTCCAGTCAGTTGGCCAGGTGGCTGTTTTCCAAATCTCTTGGCATAAACAAGTTAGCACCTCCTGTGCTGCATCTGTTTATTGAAACATCTCTCTTGGTATTCATCAATTCTTAGAGCCTTATGTTTTGCCAGTTCCTCCAAGGCAGCTTCCACTTCATCCTTCTGTATCTTTGGTTCCTGAACACATGCATCCTCTTGAAATAGTTGGTCATCCTTGAGTTCTTTTTGGTGCAATGTATTCTTTCCATCTTCTTTTGATGTTCCCTGCATTGTTAAATATTTTCCCTGTAGAATTCTTCACTATTGCCACTAGAGACTTGAATATTTTCTTCAATTCCTTAAGCTTGAGAAAAACAGAGTTTGTTCTTACCTTTTGATTTTCTATCTGCAGCTCTTTGCACAAGTCATTATAATATTTGTTTTTGTCTTCTCAAACTGTCCTTTGGAAACTTTTGTTTACTTTCTTAGTTTCATCATGTCTCCCTTTTAATTTAGCTGTTCAATAAATGTTCAAGGGCATGTTTCACAGTCTCTTTTGACATGCAACTTAGTCTTTTATTTTTTTCCTGCCTTTTTAATAACCTTTTGCTTTCCTCATGAGTGATTTGGCATTAATATATACACATAGCTTCTGTGGTTTTCTTTTTTTGTTGATTTTTTAAATCTCTTCTCATGATATTCTCCATGAAAATACTACTCTGACAGATCAAGTTTTGTCTTTCATCACAACTGCAGTTACAAATTCTGTTTGATGAACAAGGAAATAAATCAACTACAATAACATGGAAAAATTTTTGTCAACAAAACAAACTTGTTGGTTTACTATATCTACCTGATTTACTGATTTTGACTAATCAGTACATTAAACATATTTTCTCAGGTAGCATTGAGAATGACAACTGTGGACTATATTGTTTCCCAATTTTACTTTGTTTTTAATTCTATATATTGATATTACTGAAGAATAAAATTTCTCACACATAAATATATGTGTCAGATGGCAAGTAATATTTTTCAGAAAATACTAATGGTAAAGTAGAAAACTTTTTAAAATATGTTTATGTATCATTGCTTTTTTTCTTGAATAAGCTGGCAGACTACTTTTAGATTTCTAAATTTTTGTGTTGTCACTTCAAAAATGATGATTATGTGTTCAAAATACTTTCTTTTTTCTTTTCTTTTCTTTTTTTTTTTTTTTTTTTTTTTTTTTTTTTTTTTTTTTTTTTTTTTTGTGGTACTGAGGGTTGGACACAGGCCCTTGCGCTTGCATGCTGTGCAAGTACTGGACCACTGAGCTGCACCCTCAGCCCATTTTTTTTACTTTTTGAGACAGGGTCTCGCTAAGTTAAGCAGACTGCCTCTGGTCTCGAACTTGCGATCCTCCTGTCTCTGCCTCCCAAGCCGCTGGGATTACAGGCGTGCGCTACCGTGCCCGGCATGTATTCAAAATGCTTTCTAATAAATAGCAAAAGTTTTACAGTCATGTTTATTTTATTAACTTTTTCAATAATTTTGAATAATTTTGAATTCAAAATATCCAATCAATATGATCAATATACTAAATTCTCTATAACTAATTTAATTAAAAAGCATTTAACTTTTTCAGTCACATTGAGTAATACTGCAGTCACATTATGTAATAAATAAAAGTTTTGAGTACTTCATTTGTATTATAACTACAGAAGGAAAATTTAACATCATCCTGATTTTATTTAAAACTAAAAATAAATTCATAGGGATCCTGACTATAGCTGTAATAGATGAATGGTCCTAAAGTATATCATCACTTCTAGATAAAACTAAAAATATAACTTCTGTGTTCCCATGACATATGGCATATACTTACAATCTAAGAACCTATCATGTTCTCTTATAATTAATATTTTATTATTAGCTTTTTGAAGTTGGCTGTGATATCCTGGAGGGCAAAGACTGTTTTAAAATCAGTATTAAGTCATTTTTCTGCAAGAATTCATTAAATGATTGCATTGATAAACTAATTTATTTTCTAGTTAGCATAATCTTCACTAGAAGTGATGAAGATTGCAATCTAAGAAAATCTACAGGAGTACCTGTATTAAATTCTCATATTGAACGAGTTGGCTAGGTACATTAGACTCTGAGTCACATGTATGTTTGAATTCCATTTCACTCACTTGATACTGGTAAAAAATCTCACTCATAATTTACACGGCCATAAATTTATTCTAATTTTGAAAGAGAATAAACTTTCATCATTTTGTATAGTTTTTTGGCAAAACAAGCACATTTCCATTTTCATTTCCTTCCATAAGTACTTAATTCCTTAACTTACTATGTACTCCCTCTTTCCTTTTCACTGCTTGCCAATATACAATGAAAAAAAAAAAGAAAAAATGAAAGAAAAAGAGAAAGGCATATATCTAAATTTTAAGGTTTATAATATTACCCAGGAGACAAAATATACCAACATATAGGAGAGAAGCAAGGGAAAAGGCACAAAGAATAATTGATTAATAATTTTTCATATCACTTCTAAAATATTTGAGAGCATCAGCAATCTGTGTTAAAAGTTCAGAGAAAGAATGGTTCATCAGTATTCCCAGGAGAATATGAAAGCAACAAGGAATCTTTAAGCAAAGATTTAATAAGGATAAGTAAAGCTGTTTGATGTTAGGTTGCCTGCAAACAAATGTCAGCAAATATTTGTGTACCAACAATTGTTCTTATAATTTCCTAAGAGTGTGATGGAACAAATGATAGAGGGAGGGGGAGAGAAAAAGGAGAGATTTTAGGTAAAATCACACAGTGTCTACTGTCAGCCTGATCTCATAGAAAACCTGTAGAAGGGTAAGTTATAAATCAGTTTTATAGAGTTGTGGGCTGAGCCAAAGGATTTAGAGGTTTCACAGTCTCTCATCCATCAGTCTTGATGTCAAGGGTACAGTTGTAAGTGTATCAAGAAGGAAGGGGTGGTGACAAGAACTCTAAGGAACTTCCTGCTTTCCAAGCATTCAGAGAAAACATTCTCTCACCATGCTAGACATTTTTTTTTAAACCAATACACTGAAGCCCAGGAAACTTTAACATGGAAAAAAAGCTAACTGCATCATCTACATGGAGTATAATCATTATCTACTCTGTGTATGTGTGTTTGTGTGCACATGCACAAACATGCACAAGATCAGAAGAGATCAATTTAAAGGAAACACAGAAATGTTAACTATGAAGGGAGGAAAAAAGACCTGTCTTTGTAGCATGACACCATTGACCTGATGTTCTTTTCATGTAATTACTCTTCCAGGGCAGAATTGGAATTCTATTTACTAGTTGCAGAAAGTTACTCTTCACCCTTTCTTTTAACATTTCCAGAAAGAAAAAACCTCAGTGTTTCCCAGGTCAGCCATTAGTAGAAGGAATCACGCTTCCTTTAGTTAGCTCAAATTTTGGGGTCTTATTCGTTCAGTCATCCATAACTCACAAGGTTCCTAATTATCAACTCAAATACTTCCTTTTTTACTTTGTTTCCTATTGAAATGATAAACTCTTTAGTTATGCTTCCCTCTGCTCACCTAGTATCGAACCACTAGCTACTACAGTTTTACCAGTTGGCATTTTATTATAGATCAGTTATTTTTCTAGTCATATGCATCAGATACAATATATTTATTTTTAAGTGTCTTTTGACACATTCATTTAAAAACAAACAAACAAACATGACTCCCTTGTTTCTCTGGTTTTCTTGCTTCCCAGGAAAGAAGAAACACTTTTCATCAATAGGGTCCCACTATTACTGACTGGACGGCACTTAACAACAACAACAATTGTGAATCTAACCAAGGGAGAAAATGAAAGAGAGGAGCTTATTCTTTCCACTGCATTTCTCCTATCATGAATGCTTAGCTTTATGCATGCATAGGGCAGAACAGGGGAAAAAGAGAGAGAACTTGGGTAATATTGTTTGTTTCAAGCAAAGAAATACTTTCACTGAGTTTTTTCTTCTTGTTGTTTATGTATTAAATTTCAAGTGTTAAGTAATGATGAATTTCTTTTTATAGATCCCGGTGACAAGTATATTTTGTGCACCTATCTTAGAAAATACTTAATATACATACTGAGCTTGCCTTTTCTTGAGTTCTAATTCAGAAAAATATCTGATGCAGGGCTGGGGGGCCTGCCTTATTGTTAATGCATGTGCTTAGCATGTATAAGACCCTGGGTTCATTTCCTAGCATTTGTGAGTGCACACACAGACATAATATGTTGAATGAGTAAAGACCTTATTTATATATTTGTTATCTTACTACTGCAATTCTGAATTTTCTTTTTAGACTATTAATTTGTGTATACACTTTCTAAGGAAGACACACAAGTTCTACTTTTTTAGAATTCATCAACCTGGAATTGTCACAGATCGAATGTCTGAATCCTAAACTCTTAGTTTTCAAACTAATGATTATCAATTTTGAACACACAGATGCATGATAATCTCTTGGACAGATGCAGTTGAAAATGAGAAAATATAGCTTCATCTGTAGAACTCCTTGAAGTTTTCCCACAGAATGATGGACTTTTATCTCTAAGAGCAATGTGTTTTACAAAAATAGCCAATTTCTTAATGTTTTCTTCTTTGATAGACTGTAATTACAAGATGGAAGAACAAGTTTATATTACTCTCAAATATATCTACTATATGTCCTATATTAAATATCCAGTAGTTCTGCAGTAAATGAAGGACTTGATGCAACAAGCAGTGATGAAGTTTTCTTAGTTACATGCCTAACTTGCATATATACAGCAGCTTGCTCCATCCCTCTAATATTCATTTCAAGTATATCCAGTTAATTGTGTATATTTTTGATATTATCTTAAATTCATTTCATCAGTTATATAGTACAATTTCCTCAAATATTCTAGTTCCCTTCAGCCATTCCCTAAACCTTACTTTAAATGATGTTGCTTGAATGATTTTATTTGTATTCTGTTCCAATAATTAGTATTAACTGCAACCTGTGACTGGTTTCAACCCAAAGAGCAATCACATGTCTTCATTGACTATAGTCAAATTACTCTCTGGGAAATAATTTTCCGTGGGATAGTATATACAACTTAAATTCAATTCAACACAAAGGCACATGAGTGGGATTTGAAATTTTCTTATTTAAAAAGAATGAATAACTGTCTATGTATCTTAATTCACTTTTGTCTAATTAGAATTAGTAAAGCTGCTTATATAAAAAGAAGAAAGGAAACAATCATTGTGCTAAGCAAGCAGAAATGTGCTCCAAAGTTGGCCCAAGTCAGATTTAATTATTGACTCACTTGAAGAATGGAGTCCTTATGTTGAGTCCAAGTCTGTCTTTGTATCATCCCTATGAAACATTTACTAATTGTACTAAATGAAGATATGTTTTCAACTGTTCTATTTCCTTCCCACTGTTGTCATCAAATGTTTTTGCCATACTGTATCATTATTAAGAGGGGAACTTCATCTTTATCATCGTCAGGACCTGAAAAGTACCGATTTTACATTTTGACCTGAAACATTATCTGTAAGTTGTCAATCCCCATCATGTAGTTATTTTTAACAAGTTTTTACTTATATAGACTTAAGAAGATAAATCACAATCCTTGAGTGTAGGAACCAGATCACTTAGCCTGGTATTACTTTCTAGTCCTAGCATCTTTCCACTGAAAATATATTTGGTGTGAATGTACCTCCTGAAAAATAAGATGTGAAGAGATCATCTGCATTCATTTTTTCTGTAGGATGTGGATTTTAATCTTGTATATTCATTTCTGAAAAGCTCAAATATATAGAGATACTTTATTTTTCACAAAGAAGTTCCAGGGAGAAGGAAGATCAGTGGTGAACATCTCCTTCCCAGAGCTATTAGAATTACTCCCTGATTGTGGATATTTTACTGTTATGCTGAAGACCTAGAATTTACTCCAGTACTTCACATAGAGTATTGTTCATAAATTTTATCAAATGAACAGATGAACATAAGTGTCCTACTGAGCTTTACTTTAGGTAGTATGAATGGAGTCATCATCCATTGACTAGGAAAGAAGATTGTGAATTAAGGTCTTGGTGATTTCAGCATTTGTAGAATTACATTTTTCTTTGCTTTTTTCCTTCATTAAGTTACCAACCATTCTAATTAGGTACTGAAACACAAGACTGGGTGATTTTTCAATGAGGAAAATATATTCCTCCTATATCTGGAGGCTGGAAATCTGTAATTAGGATGCCAGTATAGTAGAGTTTTGGTTGAGGGAACCTCTTCCACATTGTAGAGTGACGATTTTTCCTGTACCTTACATGGCAGAAAAAGTAAAAGAGAGCTCTCTGGGACCTCTTCTATAAGGACACTGCTCTTATTGATGAGGGCTCCATTCTCATGACCTAAGTACCTGTCAGAGGCTCCACCACCCATAATCATCACCTTATTTTTAATATTTCGATATATAAGTATTCAAGGGGACACAGTCCATTGCATAGGCTACTAAACGATAAGCACATTTGTAATGCTTTCTGAAATTTCAGAAAGTTAGTATTTTGAAAGACAGAATTTACCTAGCCAAGTAAGAAGAAAAAAGAAAAAGTGTCAAAAGAATTGTGTAGAGTTAGTTATCAAAAGAAAGTTTCAGACTGACCATTGGAGGAGTTGGCTTTAGGTATAACAGTGAAAAAGGCCACAAAATGCAAACCTGGAAAATCGCTTAGCAGTGTGAAAGTCTTTGTGCAAAATTAAGTGTGAATTTAAAATTGTTTATAATGATTTACACAAATTTTCCTTTAGTTCAACTAATATTAACTGTGACTGTATCCTATGCATGACCCTTTGCTAGATATGTTAGAAGACATCTTTTAATATAAGAATAAAGATAAATTATGTGTAAGATAATATTCCCACTAAAAATCTTATGAGAAAAAATGGTGTTGATTTAGAAATACTTTAGCTTCTACATCATGGATTGTCTCATAAAGAAGCATAATACTGACTCAATGTTTTGTTGGAAGCTTTCAAAAACAAAAAATGAGAACAACAATAATAGTTGTTTGAGGAAATATTCATGGTTATTCATTAAAATCTAGCATAAATCATTATGGGTCTGAAATATTTGATGGAGCTGATATAGCAGATAAAATTCTAAAAATAGTAGTGTATTAGAAACATAAGACCTTAAGTAAATTCAATGATTTTAACAGGTGCAGCATGTTAAAATAAACAAAGCTAAACATAGATTGATAATGATCAACATCTTTATATACTAAATTACACAGCAATGACTAAAGATATCTGAATAATGTACTTTTAAAATGAGATGTACAGCCTCAAAGGATCTGGTTTTCATTTTGCAGATTTTAAGACATAATTGTCCCATTTTTCCTCAACACAGAACATATATATCTGGCAAAATATTTGAATACATCAAAAAATAATAAAATTTAAATGTCAGTGAATAACTACAAAGTTGTATTTATGTGTATAGACCCAAAACCTCCCACAGAACCACAAACACACAGAAAATGATTCTGTGGAATGTCTAACAAATAAACAGCTGAAACACCTTCCATGAGTCCAAATTCTTTCCTTAATTTCAATCTTCTAACCAGTTTTTTTTATGAATAGTGTTAAAAAAATTATCCGTAGGGAGAATATTTCTGGTGTGTAAAGTATGTGTTTGTAGAACTCTAGACATATTGTAGTATGTGAATGCCCTATCTTTTATTCAAACTTCATGAAGATTGTGATTATCTAACAATAGTATGGAATGAAAGTCCTTCAGATTGGAACATTTTGAAAGGTGAGAATGATAGCTCCAGTGGACTGCAAAAGGTCATGCCTGTGCAGCATAGTTAGGAGAAAATAGACTGGGACCTGATAATGGAGACAAAAGGAAATATTTCTTACTCCAGTTTCTTGCTTGGGTTAGGTGAAAAGAAACTCGATTTTTAAAAGAGAAAATGGAATATTCTTATATGTGTGTTTTCAGAAAACAATACTTCAGTTGTTAATGCCTTATTTCAAATATCAATGTACATTCTTAGAACCTATTCCTATAGAATCTTGGTGAGGACACAAGCATTCCCAGCATAACCAGACTAAATCTTTCTATGAGTTAATGTAAGTGAAGAGGGAAAAAAAAGCAATTTTTCTTCTCTAGCACAGTTTGTTGCAAAACTACAAATATGAATGGCAAGTGAGAATAGCATAAATGAAGGAACAGACATGAAATAGTTAAATCATAATCTCAGGTGATTTAAATATCCTGTCTTTAAAGAAAGGCTTCAGACTTTAGCAATAATAAAAAAGAAAAAAATCACTTAGAAGAAAGGTTTTTGAGTTCACTTTGAAGTAATAGATAGGTCTCTTAAGTTTCTCTAAAACATTTCTGAATAATATAGGACAGTTTTATTCCATTGCTTTATGTGCTTTAAAATGAATTTTAATAATATCATATTATTTCCAGAATAATACATTCAAAATTTACTCATCACTAAGAAGAAGCTAAAATTAAAAGAAAATTCTGGTCAGAAATTTTCGTCCATTTAAAAATATGCATCATTGGAAAGTATTTCAAATTATAGCACATAGACTTTACCAGTCAACAGTTTATCTAATCACACAGAAATATCTATATACATATCTATCTATATCTATATCTATATCTATATCTATATCTGTATATCTATCTATCTATCTCTGTAGATAGATAGATAGATAGATATACACAAATATAATTTTAGAAGAATAAAAGGTCCCAGCTAGATAATTCCTGGTTCTTGAGAAGGTCCATCCCAAGTTGAAAAATCTATGTCTTAAACTTTTGCCTTGATAGTCATCTAAACATGGAGATCAATGTACTCATTTCCAAGGATTAGGAAGTGATTAAGCTCAAAGACTATTTGGGTGGGTTAAAGGAATATAAAGGAAGATTCTTCTGAAAAAGATATCTTTAAAGTAATGTAATAGTATCTTCCCATTCTTCAATATTCGTTGCTTTCCTTATTTTTTTCAACATTATCCTAAGGTATTATTAGATGATATATAAGACACAAGAGGTGGGAACTCCTAATGTAGCCACATATTATTTTAAATTATACATTAGATATAAACATAATAGCTGATGTCACTTTAGACTGTGCTTTCTCTAACTTTATATTGACAATTTTTAACTGCTTTGATTATGCACCTACTACTGCTCTCCTATATCACTGTCAGAGCATACATCATAAATAACCAATAAATATATAGCAATGGCTCTATGCATGCTATTCATTAAAAGTCTATTGGCATGGATATTAAAGATATAATAGGCTGAATTTATCATTCTTAAATGAAAAACAACAGCCAGAAGAAGATGGGAAGATGCATTAAGTGATTTAAAGGTAGACTAAGTGTCTGCTTCAAATATATGTGACAATGACTTTAGTTTTGTAGATAATGTTCTGTTTCATTTTATTTTAATGAGTTATTTTTTTTCTATCAAGATGTGATGTTTCAGTGGTTGAAAAATATGTAAATCTGTTCTGGCTTCAAGATTACTGAACTATTTTTTTCAGTTAATAGTTTTAAGCTTTCTACTGGCACCTAACAACAAGAACAACCCAAATCATAAAAATAAGATGTCCCTGTAATGTAACCCCTAATGATACCCACACTATTACAAAATTAAACTGATTTTTCAAATCTTGTGAGACAATTGATATATCATGGTGTCCTTAGATGCAAATTTTCTCCAGAAAATGGGGGAATATTCATCTTTGAAAAATATTTTAAAATAATTTTAACAAAGTATAAGTTAATAGTTGTGTATTGAGAAACACATACATTCTGGGCACAGTGGTGCCCACCTGGAATACAAGTGACAAGGAGACAGAGGCAGGAGGACCTAAGTTCAAGACCAGATGGAGCCTGCAAAACTCCATGAGATCCTGTCTCAAGATAAAATACTAAAAAGGGAATGAATGTGAATCTCGGTGGTAGAGCACTTGCAAAGTATGTGTGAAGCACTGAGTTCAACCGATAGTAACACATATACACAAAACAAGTGGCACATGCAATTCAAAAACATTGTTACATTTTCCTCCATTAATATCTGAACCAAATTTTGATTTTTAAATATATAAAAATGTATTAATTTATATATTGTGAACAGGGGGGTGCTGAACCTAGGGCCTCATTCATATTTTGCAAGAGTTCTACCAAAGAGCTGCATGCCCAACCTCTTTAAATTTTTTATATTGAGAAAGGGTCTACCAGAACTACAAAGTCTGCCTCTAGACTCAAACTTGTGATCCAACTGCCTCTGCCTCCCCAGTTGCTGGGATTATAAATTTGAGCCAACACACTGGCCTAACCTGAAATATTTTCACAGCAATAGTTGATGGAAAACATCAACCATGTGAAATCTGTATGATTTACATAACTTTATTACTGAATTGGGAGGATATATTTTCTAAAATTAATAAAAGGTATATATCATTGTATTTACTAATTTTAATTTGGATAGTTATAATTCTCTAATAGAATGAAACAGAAAGAGAGATCATAAGTAACCACCATATACACATAATATTATGTGAAATGATAAATATATTAATTTAATTGTGGTCATTTCTCTCTCTCTCGCTCTCTCTCTCTCTCTCTCTCTCTCTCTCTATATATATATATATATATATATCTCACATGTTTGTCATAATGTTTTATACTTAAATAATTTTTTTTCAATTATACCTCAACAAAACTATAAAGAATAAAACAAGTAACTCTTAAAAATGCTATGGGATCATGAACAAAATATATAATTTATAACTATATTTTGCGAATCATTTTAACCTACTGTATTTTAAAATTGAAATGGTATTCCACTTTTAAAGTTTAAATGCAAAGAGATAACTGGCTCAAAGCCATAAAGGGCGAGTTCTCTTATCTATGTTCCTGGGGAAAATAGGGATTAGAATTTAGCTCAGTTGGTAGAGTGCTGCTCTGCACTCTCTGAGGAGCTGTGTTTTCTCTCTTGTTGTTAGGTGCCATCCAGTCATTTCTGACTCATAGCCACCCTGTGTAAAGCAGATCAAAATACTCCCCAATTTTGTGCCAGGCACACCATCTTATTTATGTTCAAGCCCATTATTGTACATAATGTATCAATCCATCTGGTGAAGGGTTTTCCTTTATTTTCGCTGACCTGCCACTCTCCCAAACATGATGTCTTTCTCCAGGGATTGTTCCATCCTGACCACATCTTAAAAATATATGAGATGCAGTGTAGCCATCCTTGCTTCCAAGGAACACTCTGGTTGCACTTCTTCTAGGACAGATCTGTTGGTTCTTTTGGAAGTCCATGGTATATTTGATATTCATCTCCAGCACTACAATTCAAAAACATCAATTCTTCTCCTGTCTCCCTTGATCAATTTCCAGCTTTCACAACCATATGATGTGACTGAAAATACCATAGTATGAGTGAGGTGCACCTTTCTTCAATGTGACATCTTTACGTTTCAATACATTAAAGAGATCTTTTGCAACAGCTTTTCCCAGAGCAATGTGTCTCTTGATTTCTTGATTGCTGCTTCCATGGGTGTTGATTGTAGAAACAAGTAAAGCAAAATCATGGAAAACATCAATCTTTTCTCCATTTATTGTGAAGTTGCATATTGACTCAGTTGTAAGGATTTTTGTTTTGTTGATGTTGAGTCACAATCCATACTAAAGGCTATGATCTTTGATCTTCATCAGTAAATGTTTCAAATCCTCTTCACTTTCAGCAAGCAGAATTCTGTCATAGGCATAACACAGGTTGTTAATGAGTCTTCCTCCAATCCTGATGCTGTGTTCCTCCTCATAAAGTCCAGCTTCTTGGATTATTTTCTCAGAATATCAATTGAAGAGATATGGTGACAATATAGAGCCCTGATGCACACCTTTCTCAACATTAAACCAGGCAGTGCTTCCTTATTCTATTGGAACAACTGCCTCCTGGTTCATGTACACCTTCCTCATGAGTACAGTTAGGTGCTCTGCCATTCCCATTTTTCAAAGTGTAATTCGTAATTTCTTATGATCCTCACAAGTCAAATGCCTTTGCATAGTTGATGAAACATTGGTAGATATCTTTTTAGTATTCTCTGCTTTAGGTGCTGGGATTTGGCTCAGTTGGTAGAGTGCTGCGCTGCAGTCTCTGAGGTCCCAAGTTCAATTCCCAGCACCACAAAAATGGGAGAAGGACCTGGCAATCCACTCACAAGGCAATCCCGAAATAGTCTGCCATTGAAAACCCTATGAGGGTTGCTATGAGTTGGATACTGACTCGATGGCAACTAACAACAACAACAAGCTTTAGGTGAATATTCACCTTATATCAACAATCATGTCTCTGATTCCCTGGCCTCTTCTGAATCTGGCTTGGATTTCTGGCAGTTCCCTCTCTATATACTGCTTCAGTTGGTTTTGAGTGATCTTTTAGTAAAATTTTGCTTCCATATAATATTAGTGATATCCTTCAATAGGTTCCATATTCAGTCAGATCCCCTTTTTTGGGGAATAGGCACAAATGTGGATCTTTTCCAGGCAGTTGGCCAGGTAGCTGTTTTATGAATCTCTTGGCATAAACATGTTATCACCCCTAGTGATCCATCTGTTTGTTGAAGCATCTCTATTGGTATTTCATCAATTCCTGGAACCTTATGTTTCACAAGTTCATTCAAGGCAGCTTCCACTTCATCCTTCAATACCATTGGTTCCTCTTCATATGCAACCCCTCAAAATGGTTGGTCATCTACCAATTCTTTTCTGTATAGTCACTCTGCACATTCTCTGCATCTTCTTTTGATGTTTCCTGAATCATTTAATATTTTCCCTGTAGAATCTTTTACTATTGCCACTCGAGGCTTGGAGGGTTTTTTTCTTCACTACTTCAACTTGAGAAACACAGAGCGTGTTGTTCCCTTTTGGTTTTCTGCCTCCAGCTCTGTGCATATGTCATTATCATAGTTGTTTTCTCAAGCTGCCTTCTGAAATGTTCTGTTTAGTTCCTTAACTTCATCATGTCTTCCTTTTACTTTAGCTGCTCTATGTTCACTGGCAAGTTTCAGAGTCTCTTTTGACATGTAATTTGGTCTTTTCATTTTTTCTGTCTTTTTAATATCCTTTTGCTTTCTTGATATTGTGATGTCAAGTCACAACTTTTCTGATTGTCTGTCATTTGTGTCTAATGCATTAAACCTGTTCTTGAGGTGGACTCTGATCTCAGGTGGGATATGCTCAAAGTCATAACTTGGCTCTTGTACACTTGTTCTAATATTCTTCAGTTTCAGTTTGAATTGCATATGGGAAGTTGATGGTCTGATCCACAATCAGCACCTCCTCTTGTGACACTTGATATGGGACTTTTCCATCCTTTCTTTCCACAAGTGTGGTCAGTTTGGTTCCTGCATGTTCCATCTGTTGAAGTCCATGGGTATAGTCACCATTTACGTTGGTGAAAAACGGTATTTGGAATGAAAAGGTCATTTGTCAGGAAAAATTCTGTCCTGTGATTTCCAGCATCATTTCTGTCAACCAAGACCATATTTTCCAACTATTGAGCCTTATTCTTTGTTTCCAATTTTTGCCTTCCAATCACCAGTGATTATAGGTATGTCCTGATTGCATGTTCAATCTACTCCAGATTGCAGAAACTCATAGAAATCTTCCCTATTTTCATTTGTGGCATTAATGCTGGATGCATAAATTTGAATAATAGTCATATTTATTGGCCTTCTTTGTAGGTGCATGGATATTATTCTATCATTGACAGCATTGTATTTCAGTTCAGATCTTGAGATTTCTTTTGTAATGATGAATACAACCCCATTTCTTTTTTGTTTGTCATTCCCAGTTCAGTAAAGCATATGATTATCTGACTCAAAATGGCCCATGCCAGTCCATTTTACTTTACTGATGCTGCGAATGTCAATGTTCACGAACTCCATTTCTTTTTAAATGATTTCTAACTTTCCTAGATTCATGCTATGAACATTCCATATTCTAATTATTAATGAATGTTTACCATTGTTTCTCCTCATTTTTAGTAGTGCCATATCAGCAAATGGATGCGCCTGGGTCTTTACTCCATTTCCTTCATCAAGGTAGAATCTACTTTGAGGTGGCAACTCTGTTCCCCAATAGTCTTTTGAGTGCCTTCCACCCTGGGGGAGCTCATTTTCTAGCACTATATCTGACAGTGTTTCTTTGCTATTCATAGGGTTTTCAATGGCTAGTTATTTGGGGAGTGGTTTGCCAGGTCCTTGTCCCTAGTCTGTCTTAGTCTGGAAGCTTATCTGAGACCTGTCCACCATGGGTGACCCTGTTTGTATCTGAGATACCAGTGGCATAGCTTTCAGTATCACAGCAAAATGCAAGCCCCCACAGTAAGGCAAACTGATAGGCTTGTAGGGGGTTGGGGTTTGATCCATAGCATGGCAAAAACAGGAGAAGGATGTGACAATCCACTTCCAAAGCAATCCCAAGACAATCAGCCATTGAAAACCCTATGACTGTTGCGATGATTCATACTCCACTCAATTGCACCTAATAACAACTTACATATATTTTCTTTTTATCTTGAAGTCTCTACTTTCTGTAGCTTCTCCAAATTTCATAAAGGGACTTCTGGGGAAATTGCCATTTTAGGAAGCCTAGACGACTGCAAATCCAAGTTCTCTTCCCATTTATTCCAGTGTTTATAAAGAAGTTTAAGGGATTACATGCATTTCATTCTTTCATAGATACCTATGAGTAGCTTCTGGCTTGTGAAAAAAATAGTAAAATTACATGGACTGTGGATCTCTTTGCCGTTTTTAAATAAAATAACCATTTTTGTATATGAAATGCAAAATACACTCAAAAGATAAATGCTGCTTTTGATTTTGTTTTTAAGGATTGTAGAGAAAAGATGTAATAACCGTTGTACCAAACAGTTAAAAATCTCCATATTTATGGATTGTTTTTTACTTTGAGTAACTATTATGAATTTGATATGGGAGACTGCTCTTATCACTTTATAGACATTTTACTTTTTTTTCTCTTTTATTTTGTTGATGCTTTAAAAGACAGTTATTAAATCTAATTTTAATGAAATGGAAATTTATTTCTCTTAATGAATTTTTTAAATGAGTAATTTTATATTACATATGGCTTTCCTAGATAGCCAGTGAAGTTGAAAAATATTTATACATGTTTTTAGAGTTAAGCAAGCCCTTCTTCCACAACTGCTCTTTTTATTCTATACTAAGGTAATAGTACCTAACAACAACAAAAACAAGATACTCTGTCAGGATGGTGAAAAATATCATGGCAACATCTGTGTCCTATTACTCTCATTTATAGGAAAAACATTAAACTAAATATGGGATTCATTCTGATATGTGAATCAGATTATTTGAAGGCACCAAGGCTAGTTTAACTACTTTTTCATGTGTTTTTTTCTTTAATTTTTTTTGCTCTTTTTTCCCTTTCTACAGCCACTTATTATAATGGGTAATGTTTATATTTATGCCCATCTATTTAGTAATTAGGCCTGCAGCTGTAGCCCTGTGGCATCTGATCCCGGCAGATCTCAGAAGCTAAGCAGGGTCAGGGCTGGTTAGTACCTGGATGGGAGATTGCCTGGGAACACCAGAAGCTGTAGGCTTGGGAGAAGGACCCGGAAACCCCTTCCCAAAAATCAATCTGCCATTGCAAACCCTATGAATAGCAGAGAAGCACTGACAATAGTGTTTCCCCGGTTGTACAGAGGGTCGCTATGAGTCGGATACCAACTCGACGACACCTACCAACAACAACAATTTAGTAATTACTTCAATTTATTTTGCCCTGTTATACCAATCTCACTGAAACACTTAAATTTTGTAAAGCACACCACAAGTATTTACTGAAAATATCCTGTGAAATAAGTTCCTAAGAAAAGTTCTAGTAACTCATAAGATTCCTGCCATCACTGTTGCAAAACATGACCAGAAAAGAAAAAAAAAAACCAATACAAGAATGGGTGGTATTTATATTATACATAGGTCAAGACTACAAGTGAGTTTTAGAAATGGAAAGAAAGGTTAAAAACACCTTTAGAGTGAGAATTATTAGAATTTTTCTTTCTGAAGAAGCCTGGGTAAATCTGCTAGGAAAAAAAATATCCACTAAACAAGATGTTGTACAGAGGACTTTTTAAAATCATTTTTATTCTTCCAAGTACACATGAAAAAGTATATAAATGGTGTGTGTGTGTGTACACACGTGCACCATATAAATACCTTTACAAAACTCCAAAACTAAGAATGGGTAAGAGAAAAGACCCCAATCTATTTATTTTCCTTAGAAATGTTCATGAAGAAAACATAATGATGTGGTCATATTCCCTTGTATCCATGCTAATCTGACCTCCTGATTTTATTTACCAGTGCAAATCTAATGAAAGATTTCATTTATAAAATACTTTTAACAGAATATTCATGGTCTAAGTGGTCCGTAAGCAAGTATCAAATTAATGAAGCATAGGCCACTAGAGATTCACCAGTGATTATCAGTATGTCTTGATTGCATGTTTGATCTATTTCAGATTGCAGAAGCTGATAGAAGTCTTCCCTTTCTTCATTTGTGGCCTTGGTGGTGGGTGCATAAATTTGAATAATAGTCATATTAACTGGCCTTCCTTGTAGGCGTATGGATATTATTCTGTCACTGACAACATTGTATTTCATGACAGATC